>OOFB01007084.1:6212-30514 GCA_900323305.1 Trachyrincus murrayi | reverse complement strand
TTTCACTTAACAGGCAACCGCCATGTCCGTGGATTGCTTGGGCCACCATGCCGTGCTGTCTGGGTATGTTTACCTATACACTACACTTTTTTTTTTGTCACATAATAGTTTGATTTCTGACGAAGGACACATAGTGTAACCAAATACACCCATCTTAACAGTAAAAAACCCCAACTATACAGTGGTTCAAAACATAATTGGTTGTTGTTGGTATTCTGTGATGAAAACACAGCTTTGATTAGATTACATTGCAGATACTCAGTCACTCAGAGTATCTTTATACTATGGCGGACAATAAGACCATCTATCTATGTATGCATCTATGATTGAAACTTTCTTGGCTGTAATAATTAAATCAGATTACAGTTAGTCAGATAACATGTGTTTTCATACACGTATGCCTACTGTTTTGTAAATGTGAATTCCTATTTTCCTATTTTGGTTTGTCTCAGTCGACGTTTCCTCTATGTGGTCAATTTGGAGAGCCCGTCCGAACCCCCGCGTAAAATCGGACGTCAGAGCAAGTGGGATGTGGGGACGGTACAGTGGAATCCTCACAAATCCGAGTCCCGGGTTTTCGCTGCTTCTGTAAGTCTTGTACTCAATAACATGCTATGCTGAATTATGTTCATGGTCAACAGGGTCACTATTCTGAATCACTCCCTTCAGACACATGCTCTTGAGACAGCTCTCATATGGCGTTTTATAGTTGGTGTGTACCATATATCTGTGAACATTGGTGGCGTCTCTGTGTTTCAGAGTAACCAGCGAGTAGACCTTTATACGTGGAAAGATGGCTGTGGAGAGGTCCACGCATCCCTGCAAGGACACACGCGAGTCATCAGGTAACGCAGTCAAAAATAAATCGACACATCTAATTCAAACAATTACGGATTCATTCGCAAAAATACTTGCATTTTGCAAATAATGAGGAAATTAATTCTAACTTCTTAATTTAATTTAGTGACCTTGACTGGTCCTGGTTTGAACCCGAGTACCTTGTTAGCAGCTCTGTGGACACCTATATCTACATCTGGGACATCAGGTAAGATAATTCAATCAAATGCAGGTTAGATGGTCACATTGTTTGCATGTGACTCAGGCAATCAGGTTTTTTATTTTTTTTAATTAAATCCATCCATGTTTAACTTGACAGAGACACACGGAAACCCATGGTGGCACTCTCTGCAGTTGGTGAGTGAGTTTAGTAGGAAGAAGGCGCTTGTCTCTTTCCCTAAAGATAAATATCAAACCTCATCAAGAGCACCAAACTTAAATAATCTCATAACTTCAGCCAAAAATAAAGCAGGTGCAATAACCAAGTTTTACCAGGAGATGGGTTCCTGAGTTTTTGTTTTAGTGTGTGGTTAATGCTGGCCATCCTTGAGCCTCAGCAAGCATTCTCTTGCCTTGTAGCTGGAGCTTCTCAGGTCAAATGGAACAGAAGGAACCAGCACCTCCTGGCTTCCAGTCACGACGGAGACATCAGAATATGGGACAGAAGAGTGAGTGACGCCCTTGATTTTTAAATACAAAGAAAAAAAAAAAAAAAAAAAAGTTTTAAACACAAAGAACAGTTACAAGCAGTGTATGTATATGATTTCCTTCCTACTAGAAACCAAACACTGCAGTGGAGTATGTAGCAGCCCATCTTTCCAAGATCCACGGTCTGGACTGGCACCCGGACAATGAGTACATCCTGGCCACATCCAGTCAGGACAACTCTGTCAGGGTAAGAAGAACCTTTTCAGACTGCAGTGTATCCATACCACATTTAGACCACAAGACAAAACGACAATCATTATTTCTATACCTGTCCCATGTCCCAAGTTTTGGGATTACAGACAACCAAGAAAGTGCCTCAACATCTTATCCTGTCAAGTACCGGTGTGGAAGGCAAGATACACAGTGAGTAGGGCAGGATAATAACTAAATAATCATTTAGCTATTGTTAACTATTGGTAGCTATTGGTAACTACTATTACTATTGTACTAATAGTAATAGTTTTAGTAGTTCTAATAGTAATAGTAGTTATATTACTACTACTACTACTATACTAACAGTACTTCAACATTATTGTATTGTATGGTATATTTTTTATCATTAAAGCGAACCACAACTTAAAGGGGAACTTGTTTAACTTTCCTCCATGTTGCCTGCACCCAGATCTCCACGGCGAGATCTGGGTGCAGGCAACATGGGGTAAAGTCATGAACATTGTTCATTTGCATATCCACTCACTCTCCTTCTCCTTCCCCTGCCTGCCTGCCAGCCGTTCTCCCATGGCTTGGTGACGGTCATGGTACCCCAGCTGCGGAGAGAGAACAGCCTGTTACTGTGGAGCACCCTGGACCTCAACAGCCCCGTGCACGCATTCGTCGGCCATGACGACGTGGTCCTGGAGTTCCAGTGGCGCCCACAGAAAGAAGGTCAGATGCCAGTGTCCATCTCCCAGTTTCCACTGGGGAATTGCACATAACTACCTACTCATGAAGACAATCTTAGCTGAATTACATTGGAGTAACCTGTGTAATACATACACCTTTTTCTCTCCCATTTGTTAACTATCATGATGCCGCAGGCTCCAAAGATTGCCAGCTGGTCACGTGGTCCAGAGACCAGACACTAAGAATATGGCGCGTGGATCCACAGCTGCAGAAGGTTAGTCCTTCAAACAATCATTGAATCCCCCCTCCCCCCAACACAACAACCTGTGTTTTCTGCTGTGCTTATGTCTTCTAATTGTAGCTGCTGAGGAAGACAGACATACAGATGACAGACAGACAGAAGCGTATAAAAATGTAATAATGTTATTATTTTCTTGGTTGGGATGGGTGTGCCGTGGCTGTAGCTGTGTGCTAACGACATGGTGGAGGACTTGCTGGAGGGCATGTCTTTCAGCTTGGAGCCAGAGAGGACCCTCTCCTCCCAGGACCCCGAGCCCCAGCACAGCGCAGCCCTCTCCGCTGATGACCTGCACGGTGAGATGAATATGGAGAGAGAGAGAGAGAGAGAGATGCCATGTATGGAGGGATCTTTAGGTTAACTAAGGGCTGAACCAAGGCTGCTGGATAATGTTGTGGGCTAGGATATTTGATTCCCAGCCGAAAGGTACTGGCTTCAATCCGCAGTGTCTGCAGCCTACCTGTGGGCATTCCTAGAGCAAGATGCCCTAACCCCCCTACCTGCTCTTTAATAACATGTAGGCCTATCTGAATTCACTGTTAAGTTGCCTCGGATAAAAGCACTAAATAACTACTTAGCTGTACTTAGCTGACCTGGACCTTTAATCTAAGTTAAAATGAGCGGCACCACCACCCCATGTCTCTCTCTCCCAGACCCTGATGGGGAGCAGTCTGTACTGGGCTCCAGCGGGCACCACGAGCCTCTGTCCTCTGGACTGCCCCAGACCCTGCAGCAGGAGTTCTCCCTGGTCAACCTGCAAATCAGGAACGTCAATGTGGAGGTGGGTATAAATGGCCCCTCATGGTGAGATGATCATGGTATACTCCCAAGATTTGAATTGTTATTCGATCATGTTGTTGTTCCAAACAAGACAAAGGTCTCTGTACTCGATGATGATAATAATCAGGACAACTGTCCAATCAGAAACCATAAAACTGATATACCTAATCTTAATCTAAATGATTTATCCTGTATGTGTGTGCCTATACTTCTGTCTAGATGGATGCGGTGAACCGGAGCTGTGTTGTGTCGGCCCACTTCGGCAGCCACCAGGTGCGACTGGTGGTGAAGTTTCCTGCCCACTACCCCAACAACGCCGCCCCCACCTTCCAGTTCGTCTCTCCCACCACCATCCCCTCTGCCATGAGGACCAAGATTCAAAAGGTAAAGTGACACCCCTGCCACCACTAGGGCTGAACGATATGGTAAAAAAAATCATATTGTGATTATTTTTACAGATATTGCGATTGCGATATGATTAGTGGGAATGAACATTTTTGCATCACAATTTTAATTTTCACTGAAAAAACTATTAAAATCCTGATGTGACATTTGTTGGGGTCTGTACCAAACAAACATGTTTTCTTAAATCTGGAGAAAAGAATATATGTAGACCAGGGCATCTCTGCAGCACTACAGTACTACAGCACTACAGTAGTTGGAAATGTACATTTACATTTAGCCTTATCAAAAAATTGCAGCTCCTGTGATTTGGATATTGCACTTGGCCATATTAAGATTTCGATAATATTTTGATAAATTGTTCAGCCCTAACCACCACCCCTCTGACCTGGAGCTACATAAAATATTAAAAGACATACTTCCAAGTCTATGTTGAGTTCCGTTTTTTAACTGTAGGGGGATTTAATATAAAAACCAGGAAGTTAAGTAAGGAATAAACCACGACAAGTTTATTCCTTCCACGGTGCTTTGAGCATATTGTTTTTGCGTTGTCATGGAAACATCTGGTCGATAGTTGTATTTGACCGTTGTTTTTTATGCTGGATTTGTAGCGTATTGATTCAGAACTGTTAAAAGGCAGAGGTGTCCCGTTATTAAAACATAATGCACACCTTTGGAACGTTATTGACCAATCAGGATCAAGTATTTAACAATGCTGTGGTATAATGTCAAATATTGCCAATCTAGCTTGATGCTGAGAGATTTGATGGTGATGATGATGATGATGATGATGAAGAAGTCTGCTGATGTGTTTTTAACACTTGTTGCAGATTCTGATGGACACATCGCTCCAGAAGGTGAAGAGGAACCAGAACTGTCTGGAACCGTGTGTGAGACAGCTGATGTCTTGCCTAGAGTCGGATATGGTGAGGATTTCCTGGTGATGTATGCCTACAGTACAGGTATCATATTCTAGTGTCGGACTACCAAATACACACACATACTGTATATGTACATGGTATATATTTTCCAGGTATGTAGTAGGGATGGAAAAGGGCTGGGGTGGAAAAATCGATAAACAAAATTTTTTTCCCCCCAATATTATATCAATTCACGGACTAAATATCGCAATGTTATTTTTCCCATTATTATATCAATTCACCGTGCATGTTGTATCGTTTCTAATAGTTTACACATGGTTTGTGGCAGTAGTACATGTCTAGCATAATAACAACAAGGAGCACTTCATTATATTTAGATTTCTGGTCGCTCGTCAAAATCCTTTGTCTCCCCTCACGTGTCGTCAGACCCAGGAGGACGGCCCAGCTGCCAGCCCCTACGTCCTGTCCAACCCCGTGACTCCAGCTCTGCCTCCCTTCCCCAGGGTCACCAACACCTACGGGTCCTACCAGGCAAGTGAGAGCTTAGGGTTAAGCTTCATTTATACTTCAGCGTCAAATAGCCGCCGTGGGTCTCTAGCCAAATGTGGAATGGATTTGATGAGTAAAATATGAAAAGAGTCATGGCAGAGTTTCTCATTTAAAGTGTATTCCATTTTATTGCCTTTTTAAAAAGTGCCACGTCTCACACCTCAATGCACATGGCTTGCTCTAATGTAACAGCCTCCTCAGTGTCATCTTGTGGGTTTCCGTCACCAGGATGCCAACATTCCCTTCCCCCGCACCTCTGGAGCGCGCTTCTGCGGTACTGGCTGCTTGGTCCACTTCACGCGACCAATCACCATGCACCGCTCGGTCCCGTCCACTGAGCCCACCCCCAGGTGAGAGG
This sequence comes from Trachyrincus murrayi, assembly GCA_900323305.1. Classification (NCBI taxonomy): domain Eukaryota; kingdom Metazoa; phylum Chordata; class Actinopteri; order Gadiformes; family Macrouridae; genus Trachyrincus; species Trachyrincus murrayi. The sequence continues at coordinate 24,858 of OOFB01007084.1, read as the reverse complement.
ATCACTACAGTCTTAGAGCCAATCATCAGATACCTTACGTCAGTCATCACCGAAGCTGGGTTAGTCGGGTGCCACAGCAGCAGGCAAATACAAAAATAGAAAATAGATGTAATGTAAAACAATAAAACGACAAAAACATCACTCGACTTTCGTCATAATTGTGTGTGTGTGTGTGTGTGTGTGTGTGTGTGTGTGTGTGTGTGTGTGTGTGTGTGTGTGTGTGTGTGTGTGTGTGCGCGCACGTGCGTGCCCCAGGTCCCTATCAGCCTTGTCGGCGTACCACAGTGGGGTGCTGACACCCATGAAGATGCGCACAGAGTCCCAGAGCACACTGAGGTTGTACAGCGGCAGCCCCACCCGGTCCGACAAGGACACCGTCTCCATCTCCTCCTTCTACTACAAGGAGCGGGTGAGGCACACACACACACACACACACATCCTAGAAGTGTAGAGATGCATGGGTCACACTGAGTCCAAGGTTGTGGTTTTGTTGTTTTTTCCGGTCAGTCCAGGGTTTTTTGCAGGGAAATGTTCGGAGTCCCTGCAATGTGCATGTTAGTTGTCGAGTTGCATGTGAACGAGGTCACAGGGTAGGTTGCCAGGTTCTCTATGTCCACTAAGGTTATCAGTCACTCACGTGTCTTTGTGTCCTTATGGTTTGACTGTATGTTCCACGTCATCTGTGTACACTCCTCATCTTTTGTGTCTTTCTCCCGTGATTGGCCTCGTCACCACCCTCCCAAAACGGGCCAATCACTTGTCTCTCTGTGGTGCCTTGGTCCACTTCTACATCCCAATCAGAAGCCCCCCATTTCAGCCCTCCGCCGCTGGTCTGTACAGACTATTCATGACTACCCGGTATTAAGCTACCTCCCTCCCTCCGTTACCCTCTACCGGCTTTGCTCTATTACCTGTCATCCAAGCCTTTTTAACATCTCTCCGGGGTTTTAAACCCCACTGTAATGTTCTGCACGTCCTGCATGTCGGCCCAGTTGTACTCAACAGCAGCATGGTCCGTGATTCATCCGACATGCTGTTTTTTGGTCTCACCCTTAGAACTAACGGTCGCTTTCAATGTAATCTATTAGGGCCTATAATAATAACAACACTGACATGAGGTGAGGTTGTGTAATTACCAGCGCAAAGGACTTCAGCATCGCTAGCAGCCGCGCTCAGCCATGCACAAAGGACAGTGTTCATTTTCCTTTTGAATCTCCACTCTTAATCAAGTGGTGCTTGGTTCCTCCTCTGGGGGGCGCTGCCGTCTCCCTGCCTCTCCTCCCTCTCCTGTCCGCTAGAAATCCCGGAGGTTCAAGACAAAGCGTGAGGGAAGCGACTACAGCAGCCGGCCCATCAAGCTGGCGGGGAAGGTCATCATCCAGGAGATCTCCTGCCTGCTGCCTGTTCACAGAGCCCTGGGCGAGAGCTACATGTAAGTGGCTGCTGCCAGACTTACTGCCAGAAGTACATGCCAAATTCGGCAAAAGAGTAAGGCTTCAAATTAAAAGACTATCTGGAATTTTTGATGTGCGATAGTTAACTTAGAAGACTCTTTGCTACTATACAGATTACAATATGGTAATATATGATTGCTTAAAGGAATAATTCACCTGAACAATATATTGTGCTTACTCTAGCCTACCATGTTGTAGACAAATGTGTCATTTGGTTAACGCTGTATTTGACGCTGTAGATGATTTGCAGTGACTTACAGAAAAAGCGCTTCCATGTTAATTCTCCGACTGTAGTGCTGTGACGTCACAGCGCTACTCGGAGGCTGCTCACCCAGCTCAAAAGTTTTTCTGCAGACTGGTTTGTGTCTGGAGGCAAAAAGATGTCTTTACCTGACTCATGAAACTTGGGTTTAGTTTTTAGCATGCAGCTCCACACTTCACAAACTGATACAAATATGTTTTGACAGCATCTATGCATAAGCCTACCATCAGATGTTGTGTTTTGCTCAACCCATCCTTGGTCTTAGCTTGAATGTGAGTGACATCCAGGAGACGTGTCAGAAGAACGCAGCGGCAGCGCTGGTCGTGGGCCGCAGGGACGTGGCCAAGGTAAAGCCGTCAGTCATCTATCACCCACCTGTCACTCGGCTACCTGATCCTGCATACAAACACAATAGACCTGACTATGTCGTAGATTATTCTCATTTGATTGACAATGCATTGTCATACTGCTGTATATATTTGATATGTATCTTTTGGCTTTTGTTACTGTCGTAATGTAACAGTAATAGAGTATGACAAACATTCCACTTGTCACGTGTGTGCATGCGTGCGTGTGTGCGTGTATTCTTATATCCATAGGTGTGGGCCCTGGCGTCTGCAGCCACCAGCCAGGACCTGAGTCCAGACTCTGACCCGGACACGGACACCCCCTGGGCCAGACATCCTTTTGGACGCCACCTGCTGGAGACACTGTACGATCAACCTGCTTTCATTTCTTGTCTTTCTCTAATAAGAGAGAACCAAAAGAGTAGCAATCACGCAGCAAGTCCCATAACATCGGTTTGCCGAGTGCACTTGTTGAGTTTGGTTTTGGAGTTTGAAAACCAAACCGAACACTGCTTAGTACATTCTGCAATGTACTGTGAATGCACTGTGGTTTTAGGTTTTAGTGTTTAGTTGCACTTTATAATAGTAACCAGCACCACTACTCTTTTATTTCTCTCTCTCTCTCTCTCTCGTCAGGCTGGACCACTACAGCCAGATGAGTGACATTCAGACGCTGGCCATGTTGTGCAGCGTGTTCAGAGCCCAGGGACCTCCCCAGGACCCACTCTCTCTGTACGGCCAGCACGCGTCTCGCTTCTCCCTCTTCCCCCACCACCACTCACGCTACGTAAGTCCCCCCCAGCACCTCGACTGGCTGCCTCGCCGCTCAGTTTCTCATTCGTCTGTTTCTTACTGGTCATTCTCTTATTGGTCAGTTTCTCATTGTTAATTTTCTTACGGCTCTGTTTCTCATTGGTCAGTTTCTTACTGGTCAGTTTCTTACTGTTCTGTTTTTTACTGGTCAGTTTCTTACTGCTCTGTTTCTCATTGGTCATTTTGTTATTGGTCAATTTCTCATTGGTCATTTTTTTATTGGTCAGTCTCTCACTGTTCAGTTTATTATTGGTCAGTTTGGGCTGTGATGTGACAGACCTGCTTGTGTTCAACATCCTCAGCCCAGCTTCACGTCCAGCTCTGTCACCTCAGGCTCCTGTTCCAGTACGTCAGACTCCGTCCCCACCTCCACATGGAACCCCGGTAGGACTCCAACTCAATTCTTACATGACTTCAAAAGGTAATATGCTAGTCTTGCGTAGCTGGCTAGGTAGAGCATGGCATTAACACTGCCAAAGTTAGGGATTTGATTTCCACTGGGGCCTCCCAATAATTAATTGTATTGTAAGATGTTTTGTATAAAGGGTCCACAAAATGCCATACTATATTATATAGACAATACTTTATTAAATAGAAGATAATTTTTTCTCTCTTACAACCAAATCTCTTTGTTTCATCTTCTTCTCAGGCCGGGACTCGGAGCACGTGGCACTGTGGGGCGAGTCGTTGCCTGATGACTATCGCTGCGGCAACCAAGCTTACGCTGACCCACGGGAACGAGAACGGGAACAGCACGACATGAACAAGAGGTGACCCGTTTCGTTTCATAATTTTCATAAAAATGGCGGGCAGAGTGGGGTCTTGGATGGCTTTACACCCCGTGGTGGTCCTGTAACACTGTGTTTTGACTCCTGCTGGCCACAGGCTCCTGGACCCAGCCAACACGCTGCAGTTTGATGACTTTAAGAAGTGCTACGGAGAGATCCTGCATCGCTGGGGGCTGAAAGAGAAGAGGGCAGATGTGCTCAAGTTTGCGTCGTGCCCCCCTGAACCTCACAAGGGAATCGGTTAGTTTGCTCTTTTAAATTATACAAACACGCACAAAAAAAGATTTCTTGAAAAAAGTAATGCTTGCCCATCTAGAATTTAGCAAGAATTGTTATTGTATATTCTGGTACAAACTGTAAAGAAACAGTTTGGGAATAATTTTGCGAAATTATTTTCACATAAATTTTTTTTTGCCAATTTTTCATATTATACAGAGCTCTTGGCTGGCAGTGATGGGCTGGATATAGTCTGGTCAATTTCAAAAGGAAACAAGATCCTGACCCTCTCTCTCTCTCTGTGTGTTTATTCCTCCCTCCTCCATCACATCACCGGCGTGTGTGTCCATACTCCTACCACACACTGCCACACGCAGAGTTCGGGCTGTACTGCTGCCATTGCCGCAGCCAGGCCCGGGGCACCCAGTGCGCGGTGTGCAAACGGCTGACCTTCCAGTGCGCCGTGTGCCATGTGGCCGTGCGCGGCTCCTCCAACTTCTGCCTGAGCTGCGGCCACGGCGGCCACACCAGCCACATGATGGAGTGGTTCCGCTGCCAGGACGAGTGTCCTGCCGGCTGCGGCTGCCGCTGCCTGCAGCAGAGCACCTTCTAGGGGCCGGGCCGGACCACCTCACCCCCCCGTTTTCACCCCAGATAACTTTACCACGGAGAGACAAAGGGATAGAATCTTGTCGGGGAAATAATTTGTGTTTGTTGGGGAGCTTTTTAATTTGGCAGATTGGTAGACGAAGTGAGATTGCCTTTCAGACATGCCTTGTGTTAACATGCCGTAATGATGGGAACATGACGAGAAGATTGTAACTTTATTTCTTTTTGAATATACCGTCACCCCCACATGAAACCCTACAGTTGGGCTGTAGTAAATGGAAACACTTGTACTGTAAAACTGTATGTTTATTGTATATGTATATTGAAATGTTCTATATGTAAAAACTAAACCTGTTTTACTGTGGTTTTTTTCCTACTTTTACATAAGGTATGTATTTATTTTTAAATGCAATTTTTATTTTTTTCCCCTTAGCTTGTGTACCTCAGAAAAGAGTGGGCTTCTTATAGTTACTCATAGAGAAACATTAAGCAATCTGAAGCAGTCTTCACATGAGTCTGCATGATAATTGAATGTAATGCAGTGGTGTTGGCGACATGAGTGAGAAAGCTTAATCTGTAATTTGATTACAAATATTTGAATCTATTAACCCTATCTATCTGCAACAGAAAAGTAGGACATGCATGGTAGCAGACTTTTGTGTGAATAAAAATACAGCTGGATGCTGTCAAGAAGACAAAGCAAAGGTTTGGGTAGTTTGTTTATGATAGGTTGAAAAACTTTTAATATGGCCAATTCCAATCAATGGAAATTATGCTATGCTTTTTATGACTAGCATAGTGAAGAGCACATTGTATTTATATTTTTGAGATTCTGTGTAGCCTACCACTACATACAAAGATAATTGTAGGCCTATTTATTATGTCTGTTTATTAACCTTGAATAGTAACACACACATCTCCTATGTTGAAATAAACAGCACTGGTATATTTCTTTCAACAACTGAATATATGGATTAATCAATCAACTAAACAATATGGAATGAAGTTACCGGTAGTTTAAGAAGCCAACTGACAATTTTTTTTTCCCTTACTTATGTCGGTATTGGTATGATTGGTTTCAAGCCCCACGACCAAGCCCTTGGTGCTTCAACGGCAGCAAATAAGGACGTAGCAGGACGTCGCCTACCATGAAGCTCCACATTTACATCTTTCCCCGGGGCTTCAAATTAATAAATAAAGCATATATAGGTTTTTGTTGAAAATACTGTCGCTGCTGATTTTCCTGTTTTTAAACATTCAAACTTTGCTCTAATTGTATTTTTGTTAGCCAATGCTTTTATCCAAAGCTGCTTAAATGTTGGGTTGAGAAGAATCAAAGCATACAATAGCCTACAAAATGGAGTAGGCCTAACAACTGATTCCAGATACAGTATCCATTCCAGTTTACATTTGAACAGTAGGCAAATTGGTTAGTTACACACTATACACTAGAATTAAATTGTTACTTTTCCATTTACCATTTTCTTAATGAAATCCTTGCTAGGCCTATAGAAAAATTGGCAACAAACGAGTTGGGTGATGGTGTGGTTATTTTTCTCACAACCAACACTAAAGGCTTGTGTTCATACCAATGCAGATAATTTGTCAGTTGGTTTCTTAAACTAGGCTACACACCGGTAACTTTATTCCATTTTGTGGAGTTGATTAATCCTCTGTTTTCGTATGACATAGGGGGTAAACAATACAGTGGCTGTGTGAGGTTTGCACTAACGGGCTGTCAAATAGATAAAACAATCTTTATCGATTCCCTTATGGAGGGCTTAGGTTATAGAAGAACTGGCAAAAAGTTTGCCATCCATTACTGAACCCATAGAAATCTCATAACGCACACTAAAGGTGCTGGGTCAACTGCTCTCTGGCTCCACCAAGTGAGCATAAAGGAATGGTTCACTAAATCTACCCGATCGGTTTGATTAGCATCAGAATTTAGCTTAATCCGTGATCTGCCTCACTGAGATGTTTGAAGTAATTAAGTTGAAACATCAACAAAGAATATTGCTTGATATTTGAACTTTTTATTGAACAACCTTATTTTTTCATAAGTTTGCAGCTTTAATAAAGTGTGTCCCACTTGTTTTCCACTGTTTAAATTCAGTGCAGGAACCAAAGCAGTCTAACAAGCAAATGGTCTCGGCATGGACAGATGCCACAAATGTCACCGGTCATCACTAAATTGTTTTCTTCCTTAAACCACATCACTTTTAAACACAGCAGCCGAAAAAGCTTACCGATAATTCAGTTCCACCATATTATACACGTCATGTTTTGAATTTAAAACAAATAGAAAGGAAAAAAACAAGTAAAAACAACCTACGAAGAAAACCAGTAAAAATCAAGCAGATATATAAACAAATCCTAACAATGGCTGGAGAGAGAATGAAACCATGAACCAAGTGAGGGTCCGGCTCTCCTGGGGTCTTCATCTCACGTGGCTCAGCTGAGTTTTGTGTTGTATAACGAACATTGGTTAGCTTCTTCTTTTAAATTATGTCTTGTAAATACTTCTCGAAAGGCATGTTTCTTGTTCGGGAGTTCCCCATTGAAAGTGAGGTGGAAATGGGGAGGTATGAGTTCAAGATGGGGGAACAGGTGGAGATTGGAGGGAGTGTCTGGAAGCGGAGAGCTGGCAGACCAAATGGAAATACATATGCCCACTTCTTTGCAAGATATTTGACATTTAGCGGAGGAAAGGAAATGGTCCATTTTGTCACATGATTCCATGCGCTTGCTGTCACATCAGGGGGGGGGGGGGAAAAAACACAAAAAAAATACTTAAACCTATTCAAATGAACTCATTTATAAACATCTTTGCAATGTATAAATGACCAGGTTTTACTGAGTGTCCACAGATAAATAAACAAAACCAAGCCCTGAAAACAAAGCCTTTCTTTTCACAAATTGCTAAATTTAGACCACTGTTTTTGATTGCATCGGGAGAACTTCTTTAGGCCAATTCGTCTTAGGAACCACAAAATAAGTTTATTCCCATGTGCAACTCCTACATTTTCTCCCAAAGCAGGGTTTGTGTGTGTGTGTGTGTGTGTGTGTGTGTGTGTGTGTGTGTGTGTGTGTGTGTGTGTGTGTGTGTGTGTGTGTGTGTGTACGTTAAGTGTGCACATAACCCCACTACTGGTGGGCACACTGCACCCCTGGGCCGTGGTGGCCCCCCTCCTCGTCGGAGCTGTCGTTGTAGGCCTCGCGGCGGCCCCCGGACGTGGACCCCTGGCTAACGTCGTAGTCCTGTAGGTCCACCTCCTCCGTCTCGCCGCTGATGACTGGCTCCTCGGACCGTGACGGCAACAGGTCCTCCAGCTCCTGTAAGCACGCCCACGTACGTCAACGCTACGCTATACACGTAGGTGCATCTTGAGGATTTAAAGTAAATAAATCAAATACTAAATGTTGTGCAACGCAACATTCTAGCTCAAGAAGTCTGCCAAAAGACCAGGAAAAATATACACAGCAGCATTCGATCTTAATTCAAGCTCATCCTGGACACTAAATCAACTTATGAATATGGAGGCCATGTTATTTAATACACATTTTTGTATCAACTTGGATTACTATTATTTGTACACAATACAATACACATGACGATGCATTCCTTATAATCACATTTGTATATACACACTTCTTTATTTTATATTTATTCTCATATTTTGCACATATATAAAAATGAGGACTAGGTCTGAAAACATTTTTTAACAAACATCTTGAGTGCTTGTGATCTGGTGCTGGCAGAGTTGCCATGGGTCTGAAACAGTGCTTCGTACCGTGAGTTTCTCTGGACTGATCCAGTTGTTGCCGGGGAACTGGACATCAAACTTTATGTACAGGTCTCCCTTCTCGAAGGGATTACGGTACTGCGGCATACCCTCTCCCCGCACCACCCTCACGGAGCCTGAGGACGACACATGGCCAAGGCTTGAAACTGAACCACATTTTACACACTGGCTGTTGGTTGCAGTTAAAACAACCCCCTGCCCCCAGTGCTCGCTAGCAGGGGGTGGTGGAGTCAAGTAAAGTACACAAGTCTGTTCATTTGCCATCACTTAAAATTACGTCACACGCACTTCAGCTGGAAATGTTTCTGCAAGACAGTGCAGAACTGCACACACTGCAACAGGACTTAGAGTATGCAAGCTACTGCAGAGATGCAGAATGTCCAATATAGAATTATTTCTAAAAGAACATGGCATTTAGAAGAAGATGTATACAGATTTGAGCACAAGGACTTACCTGGCTCAATGACTTTGCCAGCTGGGTACTTCACAACGATCTGTCTGGCGTCTAAGTGTCTGAGTGTGAACTGGAAGCCGCACAGTGCTTCAACCAGGCCAATCTTGTGTGTCATGTGAAGATCATTTCCTTCTCGTTTGTAGGTCTGCAGACGGCAACACAAGAGCATAACAATTAAGCGACAGGGAGGCTCTTCCTTTGAACAAAATATATCAACAGAGTGGAAAAACCAGGAAGCGTTAAATGTTTCGTATGTAACCAATATTCTCAGGTTCAGGGATATTGCTAGCAATGCTCAGCTGCGGCGTTTCTCTACATCCTGTTATTGGTGTTGAGCGGTAGCCATGTCGCATAGAAATAATTGAGGGCAGTGCACAGTTTGTAACCCAAACTTTGTAAAGTAACTTTGAGTTACTTTAAGTGAATGATGCACCTCCCTCTTATAATAAAAAAAATAATTAAAAAAAGAGAATACATAAAATCATACAGTTTCTATGACTTATCCCTCTCAAATTATAGCTGTTGTTATTCTAATGAGCTTGTGAGCTATATAAATTCAAATTCAATTCAATTAATGACCACTGGTTAAAGGGGGCACAACTCATGATCAAAAACAAACCATCATCTGGAGAAAGCAAAAACATCACGGGAGGCAACACATCAGTATCAATGTGTGGTCTGGAGGGGTGGAAGCATGCATGGTCTGGTAAAAACCTTCTGCAGTGAGGAAGAGTTTCTGCAGTGTTCCTATACAGCACAGGTGCCCTCAATCAACTCCCCTGACGCCATTTTGGCCCACAAAGGAGTAATACAAGACTGGTAGATGAGAGATACCCTAGGAGCTTTAATGCTATGCTAGAGACATGCCATGCTATCACAGTATGTCAGAATCTAATACATGTATAGAAATAATTGTTGTTTGAATACAAGGGTTTTTCCTGCATAGAGAATTATTTCACGCCGCCTCCAGCTCTCGACAAAACGCTGACAGGTGTCACTCAACACTATTTTCTAACAAGCGTTGCATTTCTGTCATTTGTAACTGCAATTGTGGCATTACGCAGATGTGGTGGCACTGTATTGTAATCAGCACAGTACACCCGGGAAAGGTGATGCCAATTCGCCAGTTAAAAGCAGACGTGCCAACATGATCAGGATGGTACCACCTCCGGCTCATTTTGAGCCAGGAAAAACTCTGAATACATCAGAGTACAGCTACAGGGATTTTTGGCTAGAGCATTCTATGTCCAACATACCGTTAGTAAGTCTTTTCAATAGCATTCTTTGCATTCACGTCACCATAATCTTATTTAAAGATTAAAAATGGTGTTTAAAGCACTTACCAAAGTCTGGTATTTCTACGAAAAATTAATTATTTTCCTAATTTTCAGACCAACTGCTGCATTAACCGTAATGCATTAGTGATTTTTATACCGCCAATATTATGCAGCTGCTGGATTTGTTCATTTTACTGCAAACACCCACAATGACTTATGTCCTGGAGATTATGTCCCTCGTGGTGACCACTACTTAACATGCCGACTATTGCTGCTAGTAATTCCCTGTCCGCAAGCTTTGTATACTGTATAGTTGTGGGGCCATGACACTGTCGAGACAACCTGTTAGTACTTAAACCAAGCACCCACGCCACACCAGCTGGGGCCTTGTGTTCACACTCACCTGACATCAATACGCTTAATGCGACCGTTTAGGTTTTTAGAATGACAAGAGTACTTGTCAAGCAATTCAAGTCACGATATTGCAAACGAGAGCCAAAGCCCAGCTCCATCACTGAATTACCCTGAAAACTGAAGACAGGCATGTCAAGTAAAATGATCAACTAGCTCAGCAGTAGACACCTTTGGACAAGCTGTAAAAATATGTATAAAATCTTGAAACAAATAATCAGCTCTAATAATCAGCTTTATGGTGCTGAATAGAGAAACATCTAGTGGTTATATAATAACTGGCAAGGGCTCTAAACACAGCTCCATAAAAGTTGACTGGGTTTGACTATTTGGAAGCAGGGAGCACTGGCACAGATCTGGGCATGTTCTGCGTAAATAACCCATCGTTACCAGGGCTCTACAGTGTGACCATTTTGCTTGCATATGAGAGTAAAAATTCCCTTGTGCTAACGTGAATTAACATTTAGGAGCACATGTGCGAGTGGAATTCATTTTTTAAAATAAAAATAAAATAGATACACGTTACCGGCTTTCACACATAGCCCGATAGGTTTGCCGACTATGGGCATAGAGCTGATCGTTACATCAGGTCCATGTAACAGAACACCTACATTTTTGCTATGGAATATCATGCTACAATGGAGGAGTTAATGATGGAGGTGTTCCAAGCCCTGTTGCTGAAAAACAAGGCATCGACAGAGAAATAAAATAAACAAACACTTTTCCTATAAAAGGCTTCTCCAACCTTAAGCTGTGTACCATGTTACTTCCCTTCTGTAGGCGAGGGGTTTTCGACTGGCTACCTGTCCATGGCAGCCATGGACAGGTGAATGAGCCACACTCCCAGTGAGTCCCAGTGACTTTAATGTATTCCATTAGGAAATACTCTCTCACTGCAAGATGACGTTTTGGAAGTTGACTTCTGACAACCCTTCCTGTATTGATGAGCAGCAATAGTTATGAGGTAATTGCAGATGTCTGTAGGTATATAAATGCTCCACACTGAACAGCCAACGGTTCTTTTCCACGGAGGTTGAGGGTGGAGTTTCCTGATTACAGGGTTTTTTCAGACATGGTCTCTGGCTGTTACAAATGATAGCATTATATATATACAGTTGTAATGTTTGTCAGCTAAACTTAAGATTCCAACTAGTTTTAGGACCCAGCTATTTTGGTCCCAGTAAAAACAATGACTTGAAAGAGGTGGTGTCTATAAAAAGGTTGTACTTTGTATAGTGGCGGTCTATAGTGCAATGTGTAGGGGGGTAGGCTCAAGCATGGCCCACTGACCTCATGGTCCTTCTCCTGTAGGACCAGGACTATGTCCCCAGGCTCCACGCCGGGCGCCTGGTCGGCCTCCCCGCCGAAGGTGATCTTCTGGCCGTGCTTCATGCCCTTGTCCACGTGCACCTCCAGGATCTTCACCTCCTTCACCACCTTCTTGCCCTCACACTTTTTACAGCGGTCTTTCTCGCTGATCACCTCACCTAGGAAGATGGGTTACATGGTTAGTCAAGGTATTGTTTTCCTGTCATTCTGAGCCCTTAAAACTATAACCGGGGGGTCCTCACCATCCCCATTACAGTCAGTGCATACTGACTGCATCTGTTGGACCATTCCGGGGGCCAGTTGTCTGATCATGATGCGCATTCCACGTCCCCTACAGGTCGCACACTTCTGAACGGCACCCGTTTTACCTCCTTGCCTGTGACAGCACAAACGCAACATCACAGCATTTGAATGGTAGAATGTGCAAATGGCCCACAGTGTCAATGCCAAATTAATTTATACTGCATTTATTGATACCTACACATAAATTGGCCCCAAAAAGCGAACTGCAGCTGGCATAAAGTATGCGTCGACAAAGCTGACTACACTACTCACCCGTTACAAGTGCTGCAAAGGACATTCTTGCTAAGTTGTAGTTTAGTAGTTTTCCCGTTGTAAAGGTCTTCTAGGGTCACCCTGTGAAAAGAAAAAACCATGTTGATATGTAATACGGACTGGTTTTCCGCTGATCGGCCATGACCGGTTACCGGCTGAACCTCATATATTCTGTGCCGGTGAAATTTACTGGTTCTGTCACAATCGCGGGCAAAGTCGCTCGCAATTTGTAACACCTGTAAGTCCAAAATAACCTCAAAACATTTGGAACAAACAAAAAGTCATTTTTTCCACCACCAAGATGGACTCTTTATATCTCCATTACACTGGGCTGGGCTCCACGGATAACCTGAAAATTACATACATTAAGTGTGTTATATAGATCTGTTGCACCGGTTTTCTTTTGGGAAAGTAAAACATGTTAGATAAGTGGGATATACTGAAATTCATTTTCAGTTGAATTTTACTTTGTTTGAGTCCTGTAATTTTCCAATAAAGAAAAGTTACAAAAATGTTTGTGTATGCTGTCAATTATAGTTCTTAGAAAGAAAATCGGACAAAATCTGAGAATTATGCTTGGCCTTACTTGAGTGGATGCACCATGTCCTCCCCTCTCCTCCGACCTCCATTGCGGGAGCGACCCCCTTGGCCTCCCATGAAGCCGAAGAGGCCTCCACCAAAGATGTGGGAGAAGATGTCGTCCATCCCTGCACCACCCCCACCACCTTCTCGCAGTCCTTGTTCTCCATAGCGGTCATAGAGCTCCTTCTTTTCTGGGTTGGTCAGCACCTCGTACGCAAAGCTGATTTCTTTGAACTGTGAATATGGAATGAGGACCAGTGAATTTATTTCAAGTCATTTCCAAATATAGAACAAAAAGGAATCAAATCATCAACATTCCAATGATTTTCTACTTGTGACCACACTAATGTTGGATAACAGCAGAATTAACTTTGATACTTGCCATGACCCCACACAAGTCAATACGAGTGCAACATGCACATATCTTGATTCTGACGTAAGGGTCAATCCTCTGACAGGTGAGGAATGACTAACAAGTCTTAAAGAAGATAAGCCAAACTGTCACATGATGGACAGAAAATAATAAATCCAACGTTTGAACAATATGAATAAGCAATGCATTTTTCCAACCCAACTAAGCTGCTCTAAATGAGAAATCCTGACCATCATTACACCTGATTATCATTATTATTTATTTTTCTCTTCTTCAAATAAACCTTTTGAAAAGAAGACATAAAACATATAGGCCTATTACTAATACAGTATTGATATAGCTATTGCTTATGTTAACAGTGTGAACCTCACAATCCCCTGGGTATGACTGAAAATGAATGCACTAAATGCAGGTGAAATCCAACCCCCCTGTTGAATAACACATTTCTGGTGTTTGAATAGCTAGAGTTAAGAGCACATACATCAATCTGATCATTGATATGTATATGGAATATTGTTTCTTTATTACCTTATCGCCAGCATTGGGGTTCTTGTCTGGGTGGTATTCTTTTGCCAGTTTCCGGTAAGCCTGGAATCAACAAAAGAAGGAGGAATCGCAAAACAAACACGTCAATTATACTGTTGTTTCAAATCTTCGCTATTGTTTGGCAATCTTAAGATCATGACATGGGAGCCTAATTGGAAGCATTTAACAAACTGCTTTAAAACTATTTTATCACGTAAACATGCCAGACATGCACAAATGTAAAGAGCACAGTGAACAATTAATCATAAACACACTGTCACCAACAACGCCGTTCAAAATGTCCGACAATTGCAGTTTAATGCTAACTTGGCGTTACACATGTGAGTTTAATGGCTAGCATGTACGGCTAATGTTATCCAATTAGAAACGGATAACTACTACTAAAAATATAAATCACCTTTATGTTTACAAAACCATTCATAGAAGTGTACGCCGGTAGGATCACTTATTTTGAGCGACATTATTAATAGTGAGGAAAACAAAAGGTTAAGAGGCGACAGGCTAAAGTTGTTTACGAGTCGGTGGTACCATCTACAATTTACAGGCGATAGTGCACGCGTTGCTATCCAAGTTAACACGTGATTTTATGTTGATTAAACATCTAACCACAAAGACACGCGATGGCTGTGTATGATATGTGGTTATTATTACGGAATGTAATATATAGCGTGTTAACCATATCCATCAGCCCGTAAGCATCGGCTAGGTTAGCTAACTTAAGGTGACTTCTGACAAGCTAAATAGAGCACATTGTACTTGTCAATATATCGCCTTAGAAGAGAACACCAATATACTCAATCCAGCAACTAATGTTTTCTTGGGCAATATAAGAGACAAAGGCATTACATTTTACTAATGGCAAAACCCTACACTATCGTGAGAATTATTTTAAACAGTAGGCCGGCTAACCCACGTCGTAGCTAACATTAGCGGCTAACGTTACCTAAGCAAGCATAGCAACGCACTTCCTGGTTGCAAGTCGAAACTTAATACAGACGAGTTGAGTTAATTGGATGTTTTTTGGTGCCCAGTGATTTACCTTTTTCAGCTCATTCTCGGTGGCAGTCGGGGTGACGCCGAGTATGTCATACAATTTAGTATCCACAACATTCGCCATAGTTTTACTCGAGATGGACGTTCAACCGGGAGGCGGATTGGTGAAAGAAAAGACCCTGTGGAAAAGGTCTTCTTCTCCTCAGTGGATGATTCCGGTCGGTTACACAGCTTGAGGCGCTTGTTGCTGCCTCTCGCGGTAGGTGTTGGCGGTGGCGTGTAGAATTCAACACAGATATGGAAAATATTCACTTCACTGTCAACAATGACAGCTGTAATCGAATACAGTTAATTCAATATATTCAATGTAGTAATGTAATATACAACTACGATTTACATGTTATGCTTTTATTTGTAGCTTTTGTAAACAATTAATGCATACCACCTTTAAATTATAACAAATGCAATGCGCAGCAGTAATTTTAATCAAACTCATTAATCAAATAAAAGGCTCATTTGGAGTTAGCCTTTTATTCCATTTGAATGGAATTCAGCCTACAATTAACTATTAAAAACAACTATAAAAGTTGCCAGAATAGCAACTTTGAACGCAAGACACACATTTTTATATGAATATTATTATTATGAGTATATTCATAAGTGCACAATTTCAAAATCCACTTTTATATTATTTGGCTTAATGTGCTGCTCAAATGATTGTTGTGTATCTATCAGAGTTTTATGGAGATAAAACACACAGGCCAGTGTCGTTTTTTTAATTAAATGTGAAAATGTTCATTGCACGTTCATTCTGCCTTGAAGGCGATGCTTACATCCTAGTTTTTCAATGAACAACAAATGTCACACAGGGGGACTGGGGGTGAGTAATCTCTCATTTAATTCAACATGATAAAATTACACAACCAGTGATTAGAATCATACAATTTGCGCCACCTACACGCTGCACCTCGCTCTCTCGGTGTAGAGTAACAGATTGTGCTTGTTTTGTACATACTTAGCTCAAGGTGTATAAGGTCCGGGTGAGGAGGGGATTTTAAGGTTGTCCCCCCTTTAGTTCATTCATTTTCTGGGTCCCACAATGTGACACATTCTCATAAAGGTCGCAGACAAACAAATATGTTTTATAGAACTCTGTTCATAGTCATACTAAGTGAGTCTGAGTCCCGTTGTTGTTTTTTCTTAATAAAATAATGCTCACAGCTGAAATCATTTATGTAAGTGTCATTGTCATTTGTCCCTCTCATTATTAATGCTATTTTCAGCAGCACATCTGAGCAACCAACGAAAAGATCAACAAGTTAAAAGCCAAGCAACACTATGAGGCCGGATATACTCTGGTTTTAATTATACAATACACACACAAAAATAAAGACTCAATAAATTATTAGAAGACGCGTCATATATACGTATGTATATCATATATCTCTGCATGACAGGTGAAAATGTAAAAAAGAAAATCTCAACGGTGGCCTCTTCCTGCTTTCAAATTGTATCCTGATTTCCTAGTCAACGAAATAAGGGCCAGGGTCTACATGCGAGAACTCTCCCCTCTTATGGTACTATAATGGAAAGAGTGACATGACGTGTGAGGAGACAAGATCTGCCCTCTGCTCTCTCTGCAAACCTCCTCACCCGACCAATAGAATCGCTCCTCTTGCTCCCACACTTTGAGCCAATAATCCCGCAGCTCTTCTGTTCTTCTTTAGAAACATCCAGGGGAGATTCAGGACACATACAAAAAACATGTAAAACTGAATGTGGTCTTCAGCTGGGAGGTGAAAAAGAGGAGAGGAGAGGCAGTGATTGGTCTTGTGGAGACTGTTGGAAATCCCCCGGCCCCTCTCCTGATCTCTCCTGGCGTTCCGCCTGCCAGCCGCGATCCTGTATCCCTGTTCCACCTTCCCCTATCCCACCTAGAAGTCCATGGACATGGTACGCTGCTGTGGGTCCACCACCACGGTGCTGCTGTTGCGCGTGCTGTTGCCACGGAGACTGAGGGTCCCGCAGCCCCCCACCATGCCACCTCCCATACCACCTCCCATGCCACCTCCTATAGCACCTCCCATGCCACCTCCCATACCTCCTCCCATGCCACCTCCCATGCCCCCCACCATGACACCTCCTATACCACTTCCCATGCCACCTCCCATGCCCACCCCCATGCCACCTCCCATGCCCCCCACCATGTTGCTTGCGCCGGCCATACTCACTCCTCCTGCCAGCCCGACTCCTCCTCCCATGCTGCCCCCTCCCGCCCCCATTCCGATGCCTCCTCCTGCGGCCCCACCACCACCTCCTCCCCCTACCCCGCCTCCGCGCACGTATATCTCACAGGGGATCTCCTCCATGACGCGGTCCTCGATGACCTGCTGGTCACACTCGTGAGTTTGCGAGTGCTGCTTGTAGCCGTAGCAACCCTTCTTGTAGCTGGAGGTGGAGTTGAAGGTCTTCATGGGCGGAGGCTTGGAGAAGTCGTTGTGGTACGACAGCTCCATGGAGCTCAGGGTGGTGCGGCTGTGCTTCATGCTGCCGCTGCTGCCACCACCACCACCACCTCCACCACCACCGCCTCCACCTCCACCACAGCCACCACCACCGCCACCACCACCCCCTGTGGCCACAGAGGCCTGAGAGCCACAGTGGTGCTCATGGATGCAGCGGGACATGGTGGAGGAGCGCCGCAGCTTCTGGAAGCTGTCCAGTTCCTCAGACAGGTCGGCCAGGTCAGAGGAGATCTCCTTGTCCCGCAGAGAGAACAGCTCGTAGTGGGGCGGGTCGAACACCTCCTGGAAGCCCGCCTTGTTGAAAACACCGGGACGCCGGGCCACCACCTGGGAACGCACAAACAACAACAACAGATGATTTGTTGCTGAAGTGTGAGGTGACAAAATATATGGTTTCCAGATTTAAAAAAATGGTGATGGTCAAGGTCACCTTTTTCCTGGGTTGCTTCATCTGGACGAGGATGGAGATGATGAGGAGAACAAGAACCACGCCCGAGGACACACCAATGACGGTGCCGTGGGTCTTGGTGATCTGGTGGAACAGCCCCTTGGAGCGCTTCTCTGCAGACGGCAGGGGAGAGAGGGGTGAAGAGAGGGGGAAGGAACGTGGGTGAGCAGACCAGGTAAATGGAGGCAAGAACCCGGGAGCAGGAATTGTGATTGAATCTGAGAAGAAGAAAAACCGTTGTGGGTTTCAGCTACATTCAGCAAAGAGAACACATTGTACTGGTGCTCACCTTTGCAGTGGTTCTCGTCCCAGGGGTAGACGCAGTTCTGAACCCCATTACACACCAATGAGTTGTTAATACACATGTTGCTGTGGCAAAAAAATGTGTTTGCCGAGCAGGGAGCTGAAGGTGGAAAAAACAGAGATAAATTGAGGACAGCTGTGCTGTTAAAATAAAGGTGCTCACGTCATTGCATTCATTGCCCTCACAGACATTGTACAGGAGGATAATTTCCTGCGGTGCCAAGGTCAAGGTATAGGACATAATGGATGGGCTGTTAGCCACCGAAGGGCAAAGGTGGACGGTGGTTACATCAGGAGGAAATGTGAGAGGAGAGACACATAGGGTAAGAGAGGAATGGACGATCTCAATGGGGCTCACACACACACACACACAGGCACACACACACACACACACAAGCACGCACGCACACACACACGCACACACACACGCGCACACACACATACACACACACACAGTGGTGCTAGATTGCAAAGCGCCCTCCAGCTGGTTTCATTCCTGTTTCTGCCTTCATTTATCCTTTCAATGCACACATCACTAGTTTGGATAATTAAACG
>OOFB01007082.1:0-10161 GCA_900323305.1 Trachyrincus murrayi | reverse complement strand
TGAATACAAAAAAAAAAGTGACATCTCTTGACTAACACTATATTTGACTATTACGTCATGTGACAGAGCATAGACTCTGCGAGATAGCCTCTTTTCCTAATCTTTCAGGCTGGAACACTGCAAATGGTTGCAGCAAATAGGGTCCTACATGGACCCATCTGAATGACCTACCAAGAGCGCCGAGAGTAAAATACTCAACTAAATCAATGTAAAACAAACAGGTCACAGCGGAACACACGGCCATCAACCAACTACAATGTTCACATTAGCCAATATCAACTGTATGAAGTGAATTATGTGCAAACAAGACAACTTCTTATTCCTCAAATGTTTAATTGATCCGAGTATATCAAAACCCACATTTGTTAGCTTTGTTGGAAATGGCTATAAAGAAAATGAAACATCAGGCCAGATGAGCTAAGCACCATTAGTTTGTTGTAAGGTTAGTTAAGTTACACAGCTGAGAAAGATACAGCTGGCTGCAAGGCCAGCTACGGTGTCCTCGCTGTTAACAATATGCTAACTTCAATGGCAACAGAGCATTAAAGTTACTAGCGTTTGCCATCGTGCACAACAACTACAGTAGCCGTTGAGGTAGCTACACAGTTACTTTAGCTTCTCTGTAAAACGGTCAGAGCAAACATTGTGATTTGTTACGCTGTGTTTACAGCGTTAGCCTAGGCTAGCTAGCTCCCGGATTTAGCCTATGCTAGCCTGCCTATATACATATACCCTTCTGTTGTCTGAGGCTTCCTTACCACCAAACACAACACTTGTCCCCAGACATCAAAGTTACATCCTTGTGAACAAACATCGTTGTAGTTTCAGATGTCTTTTTTCGTTGTTTTGACCACCCTGTCAAGTTTCCTTCCGTTTTCATTCACTTGTCTTTATTTTGACCTTTGGTTACTCGACACCAACATTGACGTCATTGCCATGGCAACCAAACCCCGCCCACCGTGACTGGCCAGGATTAATGCTATGTTCAACATTCTTATCTGGATAACTATAATATCTCAAATATAGGTTCCTATAATACATCCGTGATCGATGCTCTTTTGCGATGTGTCATTCAGCAAAACAACTAGGAATCTGGAAGAAATTAAGTCCTAAGATAACGTGTTTACGTGCCCTTGACGAATGTGCAGGCTATCATTTGATGTCGCAATCAAGAGTCAATAGTCAAGAGATGTTATGTTAAAGAAAGTGAGAAAATGAGTCCTAAATATTTACTTACATTAATATAGGCCTACTGTATACAATCTCTATGTATTTTGTCACCACATAAACACTAGAGGTGATTATTCTACCCATTACACGTGGAATGGTGGGTATCTGCATCTACTTAATCACAAAATACAATCAAATCCCATATGAAAACTGTATTATTATTATTATTTGTTTAATCCAATGTGAAAACTCTCTTCCCTTGCACATTGATCAGCACTGACATTACAGAATCAGAATCAGAAACAGTTTTATTGCAGTTTTAAGTATCTGTTAAAATACAAGGAATTTGCCTCATACATAGGCCTACACGAATTATAAAGCCTCTTAAATTGCCAGCTATGTCAAACAAACAGAGCGAACGGAAAGCCAAAGTACAAAGAAACATGAGGCACAAGCTTTTCAATTTGACAGCTGTAATCTATAGGCCTATACTATTTAATACTAAGCTAAGCACTATTAGGTTCATGAAAATTTACTCGTAAAAATGTCAAACATAGGCCCAAAAGTAGGGGTCTATACAACTGTCTCACAAATCAGACTTTAGATTAATATCTAAATTCTGGTGGCAGAGGAGCTCACATATGGATGAACGGGGCGTTTCACTTTCTTTCGCATTATATTTGTTTCGACCAATGAAATTGCTGGAGGCGGGGATCTGTAAGTGCATAATTGGCGAACACAAACTCGGCCAGCAGTAGTAAACCGTAAAAAAGTGTCTGTAAAGGTTTCAAATCAACATCGTGTAGACTGGCCACTATAGTTAAATACACTTATTAAAATCCCCTTCTGAGAGCTTCATCCACTCGCGCGAACGAAACAGAAACAGAAGGCCTAACTCCGCCCCTCGCCGTTTCTGGTTTCCGGCCCAGTCTCTGTGCCGTCTCCCCCCAGAAGTTCTGCTATGACATAGTAGTACTGCTGGATCCGAGATCAATACAACTGTAACTAGGCCTGTGTATTATTTTTAATAACTAATAACTAATAACTTTAATATATAATAACTATTTGTGTAGTAGAGGACAGGGAAATATTTGCTTTTGCATTGAGGTTTACTTGGGTAGTATTAGGGGCCCCCCTAGTGGCCTTAAGGCCCAGTGCATCTGGCTGAGTGAGGTAATTAAGGGCGGATTAATGAATAGAATGCCGTTTTTTTTAAGGACATTCAAGACTTCCCTGCTATGACCTACAGCACTTTAGTGTGTAGATATTCATGTATTATGTTTTCATGTACTTTTCTCCTGTTCCTTCATGAATGCCTCCATTTGCGCCCACAGATGGAGGGAATTCTGTCTCATCTAGAAGGACAAAATAAGACTCTTACTTGTGTCTGTATTTTTTTGTTTTGTTTTAAAACTGTTAGTATGTCTTCTATGATCTTGAACATTCTTGAACACACTTGAACTTTCTACTCTACTCCTAACTCAGGTCCCGTTATTTTCATGATGTTGTGGGGCGTCACGACGAGATGCTATACCGCCACGTGTGTGTGGATCATAGGTGTGGATGTGTGGAGCTCCGTCTGGAAGCGATTAATGTTGATGGCTGCGTCTGAGAGAGTTAAGCTTCTCGGACACTTTTTAGTGTAACGCCACGGTGTGAGGCGCATTTCCTATAGGCCTACAACACCGCTGATTATAATGCTATTACTCAATGATGCATACTAGATACAAAATAAGTAGGCCAATCACAAAGTTGGCGTGAGCCGTAACCATGTGGATAACCTCACCCCTTTGAGCTGAAACAAGGGGTTCACTTACACTTTGATGGAGTAAATAGCTGCAGTAGAAAAGTGACATAGTGCAGGTTTAACTAAAAACACTGACCTGGTATTATCCATACATGTTTAATATCTGTATGCCACAGACAGATCTACACACACTCACGCACACACACACACACACACACACACACACACACACACTCATAGTTAGAATACTTTTAATCAATTCCACATAATTACAGGCCAATATAATTGTTAAACAATGCATTGGAAACATTTTACGCAAATTTTTATTTGGTATTGGCGAAAATGGAATGGGGCCAGAGAAAAATGGCCCGCGGGGCGCTTGATATAGGCTAATTGATATAACAATACTGTTATTATGTATGGAAATACTTGGGTGAGAGAATCTAGCTATCTACCTAACCGGAACAAATGGATTCCCTTGTCACTTTGTGTGGTCTGAAATTGCCCAGGACTATTACGGTTAGTGCAAATCATTTTCTCTGTGCAGTAGAGTGGAACATACTCTGTATCTGAGTCTTCGCAGGCTGGGCGGCTACAGAGTGCCAGAGATTCCATGATAACGACAAAGTCGTACTCCGCCTGTCTTCATTCTCATGCATTGCTTACCACAGATGTGGCTTACAATACAATTTGAATACTTTGCAGTTGCTTCTTTCCAAATAAGCCTGCCCAAAATTTTAATAGACGTTTTGATTCACCAAAAAAAGGGTGTTTGCACACTATTCTTGATTCACGACAATTGAAAGCACTACTCTTTGCACCCATGAAAAAGATCTTCATTTAGTCACTTAGCAGATGCTTTTATCCAAAGCAACTTCCAAATGAGGTCAAGTAGGCCTACCGGCAATCAATATTGGAGCAACTCCAAAATTTAAGTGCTGAGTTGATGGATGAATGGGATTCAGAAACCAGGGTTAGTAACATTTATTTAGAATATAGCCTAATCAGCCAGTGATAAGTTGTCAAGGATTATATTCACCTTAATTTTGACCCAAAGAATGTATTTCTGATTATGTACATTTTGCACTACATGCATTGTAGTATTTATTATTATTTATGATCATTATTCACCTATTTTCATGGTGACAACTGATCAGATGAGACTGTTCTGTATTCCACAGATCTTTTACTTGTCTGGACTCGAAGGGGGTTTTGACAAGAAAACACAAGAAACAACAAGAAACAAACAGAATCAGTTCAAATGCACACGTGTGCAAATGTGGCTGCAAAAAGAGCATTACTAGGAAGTGGTATAAGGCTGAATCCCCCAAATATATATATATATATGTGTTCAATGGAAAAAATGACACACATTAAGACTCCAACAACCTATGTTTGAGAAGAATTGCTAGAGCTGGAGTTAAAGATTGATAGGTCTTGGGGTTGGATTGATTTGCTGAAATATGTTGAAATTTGTATTTGTCTATTTGTATCTTTTTCCCTTGTATTGCTACGTTGTTGTTCTATGTGCTGAATGCCATGTCTAATGTAAAATGCATATATGCCTTGACCTGCCCTCACATGGTTCTCTAGGCAAAGCCGGACTGCTAGACAGCTGGACTGATGGAAATTCAAAGGTTTACAAGAAATCCTCCTGTCGAATTAGAGCAGCCGTGTCTAAGACGTTATGCAAGTGGAAAAACCTTAAGCCCATCCACTCCAAAGGTTTAAGAGGTTTTTAATCACAGTGTCCAGCGACAGGTCCCATGGAAGATCAACAGGATTACATTCCACCTTTTAGGTGGAGCACAACAGTATTGATCTGAATGCAAGGTCAGTTGTCCATTTAGCCAACAGACTAAATACATTTTCCCTTGTCTCCGTCTCTGTCTCAGTTTATTTATTTATTTATTTTCTAGATATTTTTTGTCCTTAAGTCATTCTTGGCTATTTCTGGAAGAGGTACATTATCTGACTATGACCTTGTTCTTCTTCTTATGATTATTCAGAATAATATGTGCATGTAAACGTGTGTGTTCTGAATGCCACATTCGCAACAGCTGGTTTGAGTCAAAGTGGCCATTGCCCACCTCATCACGCATAGTACTGGATGGATAGCGGTGCTTAAAAAGAAGCGTTTAGCCCACCACAGGCAGCGATATAGGTATAGGCACGACCCATAAGCCACCTTAATGAACCTTTATCATTTAGAGGTTAGCCAGGATGTTAGCACGGCTGGAACACATGGGTGCACTCTTAACTATTTCACATGGGGTGTAATAGAGATTAGGGCATAATAACGATTATTCAGTTTCCTAGTAATGGTATCCTCCATGCTGGCTAAGAGGGGTATTACTTGCCTAAAAAAGCCTTGTCGTCTGGCTGCCTCTCCAGTTCATCCTCGACGGCCATTTGAAGGATTTATGTTTTGTGTTAAGTAAGGCTGAAGCTACTCATGTTATCTCACTCCATCAATAGCAAATACATTAACAATATCTAGTCGCTGCAACAAGCACACTATTAATTTACCGCGACCTGTCCCCACAGGGGCCCCCGATGATTGTCGGAGGCAAGGAGGTGTATCTGCTTACCCCTCCGTGGGACACGCTGTCGCTGCTGGGCCGATCAATGTCTCATTGAGCGGAGAGGAGGGGAGGGCGCATGCAGCCAGGCAGGCAGCCAACCGGCCCGCCATGGACGCCGGCGGGCGGTCACCCTCCTCCACCTCAGCTCGAGTGACGCGGTCACCAAAGAGGTCCCAGCAGGCAGGGCAGCAGAGACAGAGAGGGGGGGATGCACTCACTCACTCCACCCTTAACGCCGGAGCCATGTCCTCTCGACCACCCCCCCCCCCCCCACCACCACCCCAGAGAATTAAGGTTGGGTCTCAGAGGTTGAAGAGGACAGATGTAACAGAGACGGTGGGCTCTGGTTGGTGACAGGAAAGGAGCCAGAGCGCTATTGACAGCCAATTGTCAGTAGGAGGACGGGGACATCCATCACCTGCAGATGTCTACATCTGCCTATAGCCTATAGCTCCGGCCTGATGTTAGCCTTCATCTGCACACGTTGACACAGCATCTCAGGACACCGTGGTGTCAACACGGGATGATCATCTTTCACTGGCAGCAGAAATAGGAGAAAATATAGAATATAAGATATGAAAAAAAAAAGTAAACTGATGCAAAACAGACAGTTTCGAAGGCCACTCGATATGTATCTTTGAGCACACTGCAGTACGATTCCGTGAGGATTCTTAAATTACCGAGCGTGGAAAGTCGTTTCAGCGTGCACCCAGTGAATTATATGACATGTGACATGTTGGGTTGTGTAAAGAGACCCCTTGCTTCCCGATCGCTGCAATTCAAATATCTGTACCAGGAATAATCTTACAGAGATACGGTGGAACGTCTTAAGTTCCTCGTTGCACACAAATCTGTCGCTTGACCTTTCTCTGTTATAGGAAGAGGATAATACATTATTATACTGCTTACCGGTGTTCTCTAGGATGGGGTGGAGGATCAGAAAAATGGGAAAAGTGCGATGGGTGGTGGTGGTGGGGTGGGGGAGGGTGATGGGGGTAAAGGTCAATATTAGAGCAATTACAAAGTTGAATTCATGGAGTTTTATTGTCGTGCCAAAACAGGAAATCGTTTCTTGGAAGTACTTTGACTACAGCCTGTTTCCACGTGACATGGATGTATGTTGGATCTACTTTTTGGCAAAAAAAGTGCCCATTATTAATAGAGCGAAACAAAACTGTATCATCAAAAGGAAAGTTTCAGGGCCGAGAGATGTGAGACACAGAAAATGAAAGTTTTCTTCTTTTGATGATGGATTATTGTGCATTAGACTATAAGAACGCATTATGGATCAAAGGGAAAGGGACTCAATCCATGGCACCAATCATGCTGTGCGTATTGCGATAGAGAGTTACACAAGCCCAATCTTTCATCCGTTCTAATGTAGCCACAGGATACCACCGGACCATTTCTGTCTCCTGCTGCAATGAAATATTTCTCCAAGGGGATAAAAAAAACACTAAACGTGACACACATACACAACATACACACACACACACACACACACACACACACACACACTAATTCCGACCTCCTAGATTGTGTCTGTATACTTCTTCTGTGGATGATCCAAGGAGGACGGGGGGATTATAATTCCTTGTATGAGATAATGTTTGAAGAGATTAAAGGGTCCGGTTCAGGGGACAGCTCTAATAGAGACTAATAGAAGACGCATGTCCAGACCCTGCTAATCGCCAGACAGACCATGAGATGACGGCTGCTGCCAGGCCAGCGGAGAGAGACTGGGACGATGAACCAATGAACAGAGAGACAGTTGACTAGCAGTGTCTTATTCAAATAGCCACCATAGTTTATGTTTTATGTTATTTGTTAATGCCAAGAACGAAGAGGGATTCACACATTGATACCCTGGCATCTAAAACAAGGATGACACACTCTTTTTGGAATGTGCCACAGTACAAATTAGGCGCTGCATTGCTGTAGGGCTGCCTGCCTAAAATCTTTTGTTAAAAAATTTGTTTAAAAAAACAACCAAACTTTTTATGATTTCATTAAGTGTTATAGATGGATGTGCTAGAGCAACAGACTAATATATATGATATATGATTCTTTTGAATTCCTACTTTTCAACATAAATAGCAGAGAGCATAGTGGTATAGCACTATTTAAGAGTTGGATTTCTTCTTACATAACCTAAGTTAGCCTCCATAACAACTCAATTTATTCAATTCAATTAAATGATTACACAACTCATCTGCAACCACCATTATGTGAAATGCTAAATATGAATGCAATCATTCTTTATTATTATTATTATTATTATTAGTAGTAGTAGTATTATTATTATTGATGTGGTATTAATTATGTTGCAAATGGGAGGGGAGATAGATGCATGCATTTAAAAAAAAAGTCTCTAGAAAAATGCTTGTAAAAACGTCCCTCCAGAACAAACAGTAGAACATACTACAAGGTATGTTCTGTAGGTACGCAGAGGCCTCTTCCTTCCTTGGACCATTTCACATGTATTGTGTGTCAAAAAAAAAATTTGTTATGTTTATGTATGTCAACTTTGTTGGTTTCAATAGCAAATTGAAACAAATAGTATTAAATGGGGTTACACAATGTAATTGTCTGCACTCGTTCAATGATGTGGGTGAGGTATAAAGTTTATTGTATAGGCCACAGGACTTCTAAAATATAACTTTCTCTATGTCTCTTCCACACATTGCATTTGACCACATAAGGTAAATAAAGCAAACAAGGTCAGTTCATAACTCTGGATATTTTTTAAATGCACACGCAATATGTGTTTAAATATGCATACAAGTGGAAATAATGATGCAGGGAGCTCCATTTCCATGTTACAGATGGAGGTGATTACTGCCTGGTGCAGTCATTAGCAAAGGGCATGCTGCCTTAGCCAACAGTAAGCCGTGCTCCAAGAATGCCCATGGGTCATGTGGTAGCTACTGCTACTATCAATGTACTTGGGCTTAATTGCTGTGGCTAATAGAAGGAAATGAAATCACCCACTGGTCCCAGCCTTCCCTTAGAATAATTACTGTTGTTGACCTTTTGCCATTGTCTGATATGTAAACGTGTTACTTAGCCCACAACTGCTCTCTAGGCATACGAGAGACTTACCTACCTGCTGTATACCCCGTAAAGAGAGCAGACCAATATCATCGGCTCTTTACCAATTTGGGCTCGGCGGATGTGGTGTTAGTGACCCGAAAGAAGAAAAAAAAGGAGGCCTACTTGAATAAATTTTTGAAAGCGTATTTGGTATATTTACCTTTTCAGAAAATTGCGATGCCAACTGCTGAAGTTGCTGGTGACTGCAAATAAAAATACACCCAATAATAATATCATTATTGCCATCCCCATTATGAAATTAATTATTTAACAGTCAAATAAGGATCTGGATGAATTTTTTTTTTTAACGCCCTTGCACTGTAAACAAACAAAGGTGAAATTGATGTTTGGTGTGTGTGTGTGTGTGTGTGTGTGTGTGTGTGTGAAGGTCGACCTTGAGAGCACCACTGGGTGCCATTGATTTGTTTACCTGTAGGGTGCTGACATTTTCTCATTAGGTTTCGTTCGCCCAACACTTCCAGACCAGCGTCTGCTCTTCACAGCCAGGCGATGGGTGATCAATGTCACTGATGGATTGGCAGTGGCAATATAATACTGTTAAAAGGCCGCTGCTTAGTTGATGTGGAAGCTCCATTTAGCGGCCACAACAAAGAGCCCTTTGTGGCTTGAAGCAGCCATTTTGTTATTGAATGAGGAACACTGAAAGGTTATCGAGTTGGAGGCACCGTATTGAAATGACCCGAGTCCAATTGTGTTTCTTGATATATAGATATAATCAAGAAACAAGATCTCGGAAAGTGTTTGGAGGAGACAAGGGTTGAGGGCAGGACTTATTGCTATTTTTAAGGAGTGCTAATTGGAAGTTGTTGAAAGAGTCCTAGGGTTCATAGATTCATATTCATTAATAATATGAAACAATACATTTTTATAGTATATTAGTATGAAAGTAATTTGTGTTTGCCATGTGAAATCTATTCAATAAATTATATGGAAACTAATATTTACACTGTGTGTACCACAATGCATTTCACATTTCACCAAAATGTACAAACAATCTGTAAGCACAGCACAGCTTTCTCCTAAAAAGTATTTCAAATGTCCTCTAGGAGGCAGCATTGCCACTCGTTGGCATTCCCTGGCCAAATGCGCCTTTTAAAAGGCAATTATACAAACTAGACCTTTTCTCCAAAGGTAAAGGTTAATAAAGTGAAGACTGGCCCGGAGACAGCTCATATTCTCTGGTGACTTAACTCACACACATTATAGCCGGGGGAAGGCGATCCCCGGGGCATTTTGAGCTAAGCCAGCTTTGGGTGATTTTCACTTGCAAACTGCTGTGTTTGCAATCAGTTACTTATTCCCTATGAAAGAACGCATGGCCAAAACAACCTTCACAAATAAGATGTAGGCCATGAAAAACTTTTGGTGGTGGGGATGTGTGTGTGTGTGTGTGAGTGTGTGTGTGTGTGTGTGTGTGTGTGTGTGTGTGTGTGTGTGTGTGAGAGAGAGAGAGAGAGAGAGAGAGAGCGCGAGAGAGAGCGAATGAGAGCAAGTGAGCGAGAGAGAGAGAGCGAGAGCAAGAGAGAGAGAGAGAGACCTACAGAG
>OOFB01007081.1:6116-21470 GCA_900323305.1 Trachyrincus murrayi | reverse complement strand
CCGGAAGGGGTTTGGGGGGGGGGGGGGGGTTGTTAGTGGAGTCTCTCATGTCTTGTTGAGTTGGATGATAGATAAAAAAGAAATGTGCCTTTGACTTCCAGCCATTTAAGACAATCAATGAACTCTACGTCTAAAGCTGATGTGTTTTTCTTCCGAGTGCCATAAGGACATAATTGCTCCAATAACATTACACTACTATGCACTTTGCTGTGCTGTCAGCTTGTGGGTAACACATCAAGGGGCTTTTAACACCGCCTCATTAAATGCTTCCACCTTCCGCTGTTTGGGGAGAAACAGCTGGTCCCACCACAGCACACATTCTGGCTCTGAGGAGGGCTCTATTGGCCTTCTTCACCTAGCAGCCATCTTGATTCTAAACACTATCTGGGTGAGGGGAACTGAATGGTCACTAGGTGAATAAGGTGTCCAATGAAGAAGTAATATAGAGCAGGACTATAGAGGAGTCAGAGAGAGGAGAAACAATTGAAATGTATTTCTGGAAGAAACCTGCACTATAAATTACTGTCGCAGACAACCCTGCTACACGCCTCATAAGTGGCTTTTGCTGGGCTCCTCCAACACCAGGACACAGGTAGTTGATGAGTAAACCGGATTATTGCAGAGTTGGACAATGGTTTGCAGGCAGAGCAGGTGGTACAGTGCTGACATGCTAGCGCTCCTCCTGAGTGTGTGTGTTGATGGCTGGTTTAACCTGTGGGCCTTGATTATTCTCATGCACCACATGTGTGCAGCCTCACCCACCCCAGAGTCTAATCAGCCTGACTCGGGCCAGGTGAGGCTGCTTAAACCAGCCACCAAAGCAGCCACACTCCACACTTATGTTTTTTAGCAGGAAGTACTTGAAAATTCTATGTAATTATGCATAATATTAAAACCGAAACCCTAACATAACACCCTCTGTACCCCTAATCTAATGCCCTCTGTACCCCTAATGTAACACTATCTCCACCCCTAACATAACGCCCTCTGTACCCATAATGTAACGCTATCTTCACCCCTAATGTAACACCATATCCCCCCCTAACGTAACGCTATTTCCACCCATAATGTAACACTCTCTGCTTACATCAGAGAATAAAACAGAATAAATGTATAAAACAGAATAAATGTATTCAGAGAGAAAACATGTCTGGGTTGAATCATCTGGTCTAAGTTTCACATATCCTGGGATTTTTCATCTAAACAGGTCGTTAATCTACAATTGACACCATGACAAACCCAGGTTAAATGTATTTCTGATTGACACTTGGCAAACTAAGACAATCTGCCAGTGACTTCAGCAGCACCCTGTCTGAGGACGCTCACCGCATCTGCCAAATATCACTGACTCTTGTGTTATCACGGCACTGGGCAAAAAAAGTAGTTATTGTCTGATGCCGGTGTCTTAAAATAACCCTGTGCACTGAGAGAATATGATGGCTAAGTACTTTGTGCATGTGTGTTTGTGTGTGTGTGCGTGCGTGTGTAAGCGTGCATGTGTGTGTGTGGGTTTAACAAAGTTCTACTGTTACGGGTCGGGTTCAACTGAATTTCTCCTGCATTATTGAGCACAACTTTTCCTGCGCCCCACCAGCCTCTCTCTGGCCCGTGTTCAGGTGGAGACAGATAATAGGTGTGTATTACTTTTGGGAATGCGGGAAAAATGGTTTTATGGATCATTTGTCTGTTTTATTATCCTCAGAAGTGATTTGTCAGCTAGAGCAGTTGGCCTTTCAGATGCCACTGAATCAGTCAGTCCGCTGCGAATGTGTGATCTCCCACTGATGTATGCTGTTGTGCCATTGTGTGTGTATTGCTGTGTATCTGTTTGTTTGTTTGTGTGTGTGTGTGTGTGTGTGTGTGTGTATTGCTGTGTATCTGTTTGTTTGTGTGTGTGTGTGCGTGTATGTGTGTGTATTGCTGTGTATCTGTTTGTTTGTGTTTGTGTGTGTGTGTGTGTGTATAGCTTCAGTGTTAGTCTTGATTGAGCGGGCTAGAGGGAACTATTTGAACCATATAGTCTGAATAGTAGCTGTGCAGATGGGGATCATATATTTTAGCAAGTGAATCTGCCCTGTCAAGCCTTGCGCTGTCGGCTAACTAAGGCCCTGAAGAACCTCTTCACTTGCATACTTTCTTTATGGTTCCAAACGTCTATTTAAAGGCTCGGCTATTTTCGAATATAAGAGAGTACTGCTTCATATGTGTGCGGTGAACAAAACACGGTCAACAACAGGAACTCTTGGAAAAGTTGGACCATCATTTGTCACATTTGAACCAACAGAGAACGCAAATCCCGGACCAATGAGGCTAATGGTCTGACTTTTCCACAATTATTTAGCGGAAACGGGAGTTCATGAACCACCGAAGAGAGACTCTGTATGTAACTCCGTTCAAAGAGATGAGACAATGTTTCAATACCACTGTTTCTGACTCATGGAGTCAGACATTTTAAGTCCAAGGAGTTTTCACTCTTTTATTGAATGTTTTTGGGGAAACATCCAAAAATTGATCAAAATAGTACGAACACATACAGTAATTTCCCATGGGTGAAATGAATTATTAAAGGGGAATACAAAAAAAAAAAGATATTTGAGGTCTGGTGAACAATCAAACTGCCAACAACATTTTAGAGCCACTGTACCGGCTCTACAAAATTACATTACTCCACTTTCTGCCAATACGCCATGGATTCTTGCCTATGAAAGCACTATGCGATAATTGCTTTTATATTTGACATTTAAAGGCACGTGCCTGGGTTCAGACCGAGTATGGACGTTTTAATAAAGAAGATGAAGTGATTAAGTAGATACCCGTTTGGAGTGGGAAAATGTTAACAGAGAAGGTGCAGCAGGCTAACCGCTGAGGGTCTGTCTCTCTATTGAATTGACATCGGATCCCTGGAG
The DNA here is from genome assembly GCA_900323305.1 of Trachyrincus murrayi. Taxonomy (NCBI): domain Eukaryota; kingdom Metazoa; phylum Chordata; class Actinopteri; order Gadiformes; family Macrouridae; genus Trachyrincus; species Trachyrincus murrayi. Next base: position 18,564 of record OOFB01007081.1, on the reverse strand, counting down.
CTATTGTGTGGACAAGTGTCATCCGAGGAGGGCTAACAGTGGGACAGAACTCTCTCCTGGCCGGTCTCATCGCAGGTGATGAGCACAACTTGATATGGGATGGTGAAAAGCTAAACCAGCGCCAGTTAGCCAAGAATGTGTCAAAGAAGATGAAGCATATTTCTCTCTAGGTCGGGTGGCCAAGTCAACGCAGCAGTTCTACCTAGACCCCCACCCGCCCGCTCGCTCCCCATATCATCTGCATAAAGACAACCTCAGCGATGTTCAGAGATGGAGAGAAGATGAGGCCTTGTCTGGCGTTCAGCTCCATTCCACACTCAACACTCATTTTGGGTCTGTCTAGCGTTCAAGGAGCAGACCCTTCCCTAGAGAAAGACTCATGAAAAGAAAGAAGAGAAAGACCCATGGAATTCTAAGGGAGTCCGTTAGCTGGAGAGAAAGCGAAGGCTTCACATTGTCCCAGAGGAACCATTTGGATCTAATCCGTTGTCCTCGCCGAGACGCCGCGATACTAATCTGCCACTTTGCTCCTGGCGGCCGTTCACTCAGAACACGGAGGTTCACAGTTCAACCACATAATGAGAATGTAGGCCCGCCACTATGGGCTTCTGTGAAATATAGAGAGATGACTGGCAGTCTGTAAGATGGTGAACTTGTCTGTGGTGATAGAGGAGGCGTAGAGGAGTGGTGTTAGGAAGTGGCCTGCAGAGCTAGCAGTGTTGATTTAATGACATAGGCAAGGCTCTGGTACACCAAGGTGTTACAAATGTGATATTAATGTTACAAATGTGACGTAGCCATTTTTTTCATTTAAATCGTAATTGCATCAAATAAATAATGACTACAACTTATTTTTGCCAGCCTTGCATGTAAAGTTTGCATTGAACAAATGTGGAGGGAAGCCGCATGTCATACATATTGCAGTGGCTTATAATGCACAGTTCAAAAGGCAATGATTTCAGAGTTCCAGACATCGACATTTCAGAGTATATGCTCACACTGTACATCCTCATTTATTTTCTATTTATCATCTAGATATTTTGGAGACTTTTTAAAAGGTTTACAAAGTTTATTTACAAAGTCGATGACTATTATTTTTGTAATGACTCTCAAGTCGACTGAAAAATGTGATTATTCAGTCATCGTCAAAGCTAGAGAGAATATTAGGATGTTCAGCACAGGCCAATGCACTCGTGAACATGTCTGGCCTTTTCTAAAGCAGCCGATGACTCAGCAAACCCACAGTTTCTTCTGGAACTTCTCTAGGAAGAGGAGGAACATCTCCAGGAAGAGGAGGAACCTCTCCAAGAAGTTCTCCCCTGGTTGCTTCAGAAACACAACTTGTAGTGTGGTACGGATGTACCACCTGATATTGTAGTACTAACTTATCCAATTAATTGCAATACCTAAAATGCAAATGGCAACAGCTGAACAGTCAAATTGGAGATTTCAAGATAGAATAATCTGATCTCCTGATCTCTTAATAATCTGATCTCCTGATCTCCTAATAATCTGATCTCCTGATATCAAAGCTGTTTAGCTTTAGTGTCATTTCCTTTTATTCCTTTTATCCTCTTATTCCCTCTAGATATTGGACATGGGGTCCACATAATGTTAACAAGTTGGCATGTTTCATGGAGAACTCCATGAAACACTGAATATGATCCACTGAATATGGTCCTCCTACATAGAGGATCATATTCAGCATACTGCAGCAGCTGCATTATATTATATATATATATATATATATATATATACATACATATATAATCTGCTGTATGGATCTCATTAGTCAGTATGCTGCTCATTACTCACTAGCCTGGCCTCCAGACCGCAAGAACGTCACCATTTTGCAGTTTTTCCCAACATTTTTGGGCCTGTGAACCAATTTTCAGGTCAGAAAATTCTTCCGATAGTTCACTCGTGGCTACCAATCATTTGGCTTTTGTATACACAGGGCTTTTACGAAACCTTTCAAACCTAATTTGTGTTTTTAATAAAATAACTACTTTATAAGTCAGCCATTTCCTGTGACCCCATATGCATACCGGGTGATCCACAGCTTGGTAAACACTGCCTTAACGGTACCGACATACAATTTACAAACATTGGAAAAAAGTATTTTTTTCCATCAAGGAAATGATTAGGGTAGTGTATGTTCCAGTGTATGTTCACCCTGAGTTTGTGTTGGAGGGCAGTAGCATGTTAATAAACTGGAGTTATTTAAATATATGTCTACTTATTGAGAAGTTAACAGAATACACAACCCGCTAATTCACAGCAGCTGTGTTTTCACACAAACAACAAATGCGCCAAAGAAATGAAATGATCATGAAATGATCTAAATGTATTAAAAATACCCTTCTTAGTTTGTGTGTTAGGGTTAGTCTTAAAAATGCTATATGATCAATTTAACTATGTTTATTATTCTATCTGTTCTGTAAAGGTTATGGAGAATAGTTTTAGCTGCAGTAGTGGCAGTCTGCAGGTCAAGGTGCATCCTCTCTGCTTCTAACCAGCTTCAAGGTCAAATCTCACATCTGCAATCCATCAGCAACACTTCTCCCCATACATACAGTATATACACTATGATTGTCTATATACAAGAGCGCATATAATATTGGCAGAGCAATTAGGATTTAATTATGTTAATATGTCTTGGCCGGGAAAATGTGTCAATCACCGTGGCATTGAATTTCTCCACGTCCTTGTGCCTTCCTGCCCTCATACATATCGCATGAAGAGTCACCTCACTGGATATTTCATCCTGGAGTTTATTTCTGAGCTTGTAAGGAGATGATTATATCAAACATTCATGATGACCAAAGACACACGCACCATCGGACATTATTTTGTCACTCAGCCCATAAATGTGTCGTCAAGCAGGATGCCAAATGGCCAAGTTACAAAAAAGTGTTTGAGTCAGGACAAGGGAAACAATAATACAAAGGAAAAACATCAGGGGTGTGTAGTAAGGGTGTTTGACTCCCAGCCAAAAAAGTACTAGGTTTGATTCCCAATGTCCGCAGCCTACCTACATACCAACCTATCCTTGAGCAAGATGCCCTAACCCCCCATATGTACTCCTTAATAACATGATCATCTGAATTCTCTGTCAGTCACTAAATGGATAAAGGCGTCTGCCAAAGGACTAAATCAGAAATAGCCGAAAAGCGTTTTCGTTCTTTCCTTCTTTCACTTGTGATTGTATAGGAAACGGGGGCCTCAACTTTTTCCTGAAGAACACCTCATCTGTTAAGCTAGAAAAGCCTGAAAACACAGAAATCCTGCACTGAATGATATGAGGCAGCTTACAGGCACTTATCAAGGAGGCCTGAAGGACAGCAGATGGCCGACCAGAATCTCTCCCCACTTGTGCTGCTTCAACTCACATTTCACACGCTGTGAATGGCTTCTACTGGAGGCCATGCAGGGCACGGGACATGAAATCGCTATATTTAGTATTCCATCACTAACATCCGATATGCATGGCATAGTGTTACTTATAATAATAGGGTGGGGATAAAAAATGAATGTTTCATTTCTCATCTTCACTAGCGTGTACTTGTGTTCACTAACGTGTCACTTCGATTGTGTGCAGTCAACGGAAATCATACCGTAATGCCATGTATTACACACACAGGACCTGTGTGTGTGCGTGTTTTATTGGTAACCCTTCAAAAATATATGAATAGGGGCATATCACGATAAGTGACGGGAGGTGTCCCTTATATCCACATCGGATCATAAGAATTGAATAATAACCAAATATGGAAAACAATTCAGATGTTCACCATTATGTTTCAAATGGCCCTCAAACCAACCACTACTCCATAACTAATGACACTAAAGCAACTGACATTTACTGTATGGCTAAATGCGACATTTGTGATAATAGCCCCAGAGCTCAGTGGCCATTAACGGCCGGCTAGAGAGAGAGAGAGAGAGAGAGAGAGAGAGAGAGAGAGAGAGAGAGAGAGAGAGAGAGAGAGAGCAACAAGAGGAGAGAGAAAACAAAGAGAGACAGAAAGGGACAGAGAGAGAAGAGGGAGAGAGAAAAACGAGAGAAAGAGAGAAACAAGAGAGAAGGAGAGAGAGAAACATGAGAGAGAAGGAGAGAGAGGAACAAGAGTGAGAGAGAAGGAGAGAGAAACAAGAGAGAGAAGGAGAGATAGGGTAGCATCCTGTAGCGATCGGCTAGTTCCCGCTAATTGTGATTTGAGAATTGGATTTAATTTGACTGGCAGCAGATTAGGTGTGGAATAAACCCCACCCCATGTCTTATCGCCTGCCTTCTGCCAGACTGTGGCGTCAACACCTGGCACAGTCATTTCAGTCCCTAAAAGTAGTTTACAGTCCCTGGAAGAGCTCCCCGAGTCCTATTGATCTGGAAACATGTCTGCATTGTCGTCTTCTGCTGCTGTTTATCTGCTCTCCTGGTGATGTAAGCACATTGGATTTCTTAGGCAATAATTGAATACCACCTCTGTGTCAGAATTAAGACATGTGCATTATACAACATGCCAGTGGATCAAACTACACCTCGAAGGGGTGTAGGGGTAACGTTCTGGGATGTCTAATGCACTGGGGTTTCCCACAAGCTGTCGTTATATAAAATTCACACACGGCTTCGTATTCCAAAGACGAGAGAGAGGGACGGGAATAATTCATCACACTTTTCATGTGCAGATCCAGACCAAAGTCATTCTACATTCCATCAATACTAAATCTCTTCAAAATGGAGGCAGGGAAAAAGTACTTCCAGCACTCAATATTCCCATAACTTTCTGCCTTACTTATTCCAAGATGGACTGCAGCCCGGGAGAGAGGGGGATGATGGAGATGTAGGAAGCGCTGGGTTTATTAAACAGTAAGATAAATCTGACCGCTAGGCCTCAGACAATCCCCAGCACTGTCGACTCTCTCGCCAACTGTCGGCCCCCAGATTGACTCCATCCATCTGGGCTGTGGCTCCCTCGTAAGCCGCCCCAGACACGGAGCACAGATGACCTGATAAGGCCCTGGGTCTGTGCTGGCTGCTCTGGCTTTGATGTGGGCCGGTCACGGTCCTCTGGGACCCGACTAATAGACAGACGAAGACGGAGGAACCGACAGTCTAATGGAAGGGCGCTTGAAGCGGTACTAAAGCACACCTTTATCCATCATAGAAGAACCCTCTCTCTCCCTCTTTTATTATTTACTTTAGGTTTTATGGAAATCAATTATTGAGAGATGGCCATAACAGGAAGCGTCACTGATTTAAAACATTTCCAGGAACTTTCGGGGAACTATTTTGTGAGGAAGAAGAGAAGAAGAGCATACATACATTAAAAGCTGTACATTGGTGTTGCATTTCCAAGAAGTTGTTTTATTGATTCCAAATGTTTCTCATCTCAGGACATTTGTTGGGCTTGGATTTTTCTAGAAAAGGCTGGTCTCATGGGTATGAATTCAAGTTTGGGACTGCACAGACGAAACAAGTCCTTTTAAAACAGAAAGAAGGCCTTGCAACTACCTCAGCGGCATCTCCTAGGGTTGTAAGAATAAATTACGCAGGCAAATGACCACGCAGGGAAAAAAGGGCCTCGACGACATTCATTGTTTTGTCGAGATAGTGCTTCCTCCTGAAATGGCCTGAAAAGCCCTGTTGTCACAGTGATGCATCCCCAGCGCACAACAAAATGTACTCCAAGTGGCACCCCTTTTCTCAACACGTACAAACCTCTAAACTGTGTCAAACGCCATGTAGCCCACTCCCATTCCTGCTGCCGGTCCGGCTGGTAAGAAGCGACCTTGGCAGGAATGGTCGAGGACAAAATGTAATCTGTTTAAAGCTCCATTAGCGGATAGCCTTTGGTTTGTTGTTTTTTGGGAATATTTCTAATTCAATTCCCTTGTTCTAAAGGTGGTAGCGGCACCACAGATGCTGCTGTTTGATGCTTTGACTTTGGAAATAAAGTTGGGAGATCTTCTGAGCGAGCGACCTATGGAAAGGTCGTTTATGCTGCCTATTAGCAACAATGTCCAAGGTCTAAATGCACTTGTACTCCTACCTCGAGAAGTAATAATAAAAAGACTAAAGATAACAACAGTAAATGTGCTTGCCAAGCAATCACACTGTTTGTGAAAATTAGACCGAAAATTCAGGCATTTTAATTATGGCCCCACATCTCAGCTAGATTTAGCAGAACCTGTTATGACTATAACTATCAAGGAACAGTTCATCTTGAAGAATACATTCTGCTTCCCTACAAGCTCACAAGCTGCTGTTGGGAGTCGTGGTTCGCGCCGTTTATTGCCCTTTTGGGACATGAAATATATGAGAACCCATTCACTTCCATCTGTTTTGGAGCTGCTCACTAGCTAAACCTCCCTTAGCTACCAGGACCCTGCAGCAACCTTTCAGGGGATGAGTACATAATGGAAGAACATTCATTTGAGGAAGATGGACTGTCCCTTTAAGAGAGGAATATGAGTCGTCCAATCAGCACTCCATGAGTTTAGAATCCGTGATTCAGTAACCACAGTAGTTCCAAACACTACACCTTATTTTCTATTCAGAGAGTGAAAGAAGGGAGAGAGAAGGAGCAGAGGGGAGAGATGGAGGGAGAGTGAATGAGTGGGAGAGAGAGACAGCGAAAGAAGGGAGAGAGAAGGAGCAGAGAGAGCAATGAGAGAAAGAGAGATACCAGGTGACTGGAACATGAACTGGGTCTCCAGAGAAGCTGAATTAATTCAGCTGGACAGAGCGTACTATCGTAGAGATCTGGACGACCGTACGTTTTATAAAATAAATGTCTGTATAAGACCAACAGCAGCAGGAACGTACAGGTTGGCACACATTCACAGACGAGGAGGAGATAGTTAAAAAAAACATCTATGGGCTTGAATAGCCTTCAGAATATTCAGGCCCAAAATAAACACATGGGCATGTGCACTAGAGAACAAATGAGAGGCCTGCAGATACATTATATTATATTATACAGATACATTATATTATTATATTATACATTATGTTATTTATTATTGTAGCAGTCTCCCCTGCTACATGCCACTTCAGTGGCTTTTCAGGGCTTCTCCAACATCAGGACACAGGCAGATGATTAAACTGGTTTATTGTAGAGTTTGAGCTTGTTTGAACAGGCAGGTGGTATGTGCTGACATGCGAGTGCTCCTCCCGAGTGTGTGTGGTGGTGGCTGGTTTAACCTGTGGGCCAATGCCCCACAGGTGTGCAACCTCACCCAGCCCAGAGTCTAATCAGTCTGACTTGGGCCAGGTGACGCTGCTTAAAACAGCCACCAACAACACACACTCCGCAATTATATTATACATCATGTTATTATGTATTAACCCCTGCAGTGGCATCAGGACATCATAGATCAGCATCAGTCAGTTCCACATCAGACGGGCATTCGAGAGCAGGAAGCTCCGGGCAATGCATGCTGTCCCCCAGTCGTTGCGGTGGCGACATTTGACCCCATTAGGGAGTGAACGAACGAACAAGCGCGCACACTCGTTTATTGATTTCCTACACTGAGTTTTTATTTATTTCCATTATTTATAAATTTTCATAGTTTAGACATTTCTGTGAACTCCGTTCTGTTTATAATTCAGTTTCATAACATGATAATTTTACACAACGATCGCTGCATATGCTGCCTGGACAACTAGCTTTAAATCAAGGTCACTGTGTTTAAATGCCACTCTAACATAAAATAAACGTAATGTAAATGTGTGATATCTCGCCCACCTGGCAGTACGCCAGGGGAGGGTACGCGGGGGATGGGGTTGTAGTGAACGCTTTTGTCCTCCACACAGTATAACTTCAATAGGATCATTTTGATGTGCAGCTCTTGGGGCCAAGTTTAAAGACCGACAGACACAGAGAGAGAGAGACAGAGAGAGACTCAGTGAGAGAAGGAGACAGAGACAGAGAGAGAGAGAGAGAGAGAGAGAGAGAGAGAGAGAGAGAGACACACATAGGTAGACAGAGCGGGGTGGAGAGAAACCCGAGAGGGGGAGACAGAGGATTTTAAACCATTGGATACGCTAAATCTATCTCCCCACTCCCCTCCCTATAGGCACCCTCATCTGACTCCTGCAGTGGGAGTCGAGCCTTTATCTGGCGAACACAGGTAAAAAGAATAAACGCTGAATTGAATTATTAATAGCAGGAGGAAAAAAGGCGAGAGATTGCACAGTATGCCTGGGCAGAGGATGAGGAGGAGTCATGTGCAGATTAATCAACCAGGGAAGACTGGTTCCGGATGTTGGAAATGGGATGAGAGAACGGAAGCAATGACATTTTGCTCTCTATTACGTTTTAAAGGTTCCTCTCTCTGCTGCAATGCTGGTGAACCGCCTGAGCAGGGAAAACTATCAGAGACAAGCGTCTGTGAAGTCAGCATGCACATCTACCGCTGTGTGTTCTGGAGGGAGGGAGGTTGAGATTAGATTATAACACACCTGTGTTCTCACAGTACTTTGCACATCAGCAGTTGGGAAATGGCAATGATTGGGGACAAAATAAAAATGGAAATATAGAATATGGAATACAGTACATGCAATGTCAACACATATAGTACATGCAATGTCTTAGTCACAAATATGCCAACAGCCAGCATTTAGTCAACAGTTACTGATTAGCAAAACAGAATTGTTTGCAAAATCTGGTTTCGTGCCAAAATCCATTTCAGAGTCTAGACACTAGAGGGCAGTAATATCTACTTGTGACACATTTGGCAATTTTGTTATCATTCATCTGTTGCCGTCAATATTAAGGGGTGCTGTAAGTTGATCTATCAAAATCTAAATGCGTGTGAACTGGTACATTATGTCCTCAGACACCAACTGGAACCGTGCTTTTAACCTAAAAAAATTCTGAAGCTGTGTTTCGAGTGCTTAACCATTATCATGTTAGTGGTGACACACGCTTCAGTCTCTATAGGCCCTGTAACTAGCTGGGTGTCGAACGCTGACATTGTCTTTGATATGTTAACTAACCAGACCAGAGTGTTACACTGGATGTTCATTGAGTATTACATTACATTCTTCATGGGATTTCCATGTCATTGAGCAAGGCATCTACCTGGCCATTAAGTCATGTTGGTCGCAGTCTGCAGCTGTACTCAACTGTTAATGTGAGAAATTATATATTCCTGTTCCCATTTCATTACACAAACTCATACCTCATGAACTACAGACAAAGGACTGGTTTCGATCAGCTAGCCTGGGGAGAATGAAGAAGAAAACAAAGGAAAATATCACGATTGGAACAAATCGTCAACGAACGATCAGTTTAAACCCAATGGACCTCATAGGTACCGTGACATCACCATGGAAACCGCTAGGAGCTAGCAAGAACAGCAACAAAGCTTCAATAAAACACAAAAGCGCACAGAAGAGTTTTGAAATGACAATCGGCTTTCCAAACAAACTACACACAGACTGGTTGTTGCCATGCATGGTAGAAACAGCCATCTGTGTGTTAATGTGTGCATGTACGCATGAATGAGTGAATGACAGTTCTACATGCCAAGTTACTAGTGTTTAAGTGCTATATAAACACAGTACATTTTATAATGGAAATGCTCTGATCATAAATAGGTGTACAGAGGTTTTTCTATTAGTTTTCTAACAGTCAGTCAGATGAATCATAAATTAAACTACATGGTTTCAAATGAGCGAAGAGGACACAGGATCGTATATTGAAATTCATTTTAATTATACATACATGGGGTGGATATTATTTATATATAGACAGACAAGGTCATACAAGATAACACGTTGATACAAATACAAATCACAAAAGCAACTTAAGAATCACTTAATTATTAAACCAACAGGTTTAGCCTCAGTGTTGGTCTTTCCTTGACATTAAACACGTGAACCTGCAACACAACTCAATTGTTAAAACCTGCATGAAGAAAACACAAACAATAAAAGACTCAACGTTTGGTAGGCTCAACACTCACCTGTAGCAGTTTAGAGCTAAAGCAGCCGAGGGGAGCCATTACGACCCCACCCCTATTTATACCTTCTGACAGGGTGCCTTCAGGGCCCTAGTGCCCTCCCATTTAATACTTGGTTTACATAAAGTCATAACAAAAGCCAGCAGGCACAGCATTCTAACCAGATCATAACACTGTTGGGCTATGATTTAGTTTGAAAGTACAATTTTTTTTATTGAAAGTTATCTTTTTGTAAGTTTGTGAGGTTGTAGAAGTAAAATACACTCTAAAGTTTTGAACATTGTCTTCAAAGTGTAGTAGTGTGTAAAAAACATGTATTATTATTGTCTTATAAAATATAATCTGCATGATTTTGTCCTCCTATTGGTCGAGATTGATCATGTGATATCGTCAAGGGAGAAAGCAAGACCAACATGCTCATTAACAAAACCAATGAGAAACTCAACCAGAAGCCTTCTGGTCCATAGAGGACAACAGGATGAATTATATACACCTCCAACACTATACAATGGAGCTGTCACTCAAACTGATTGACAGGCACATCATCTGGGAAATATGAGAGCTTATAGTGTGTGTCTGTGTGTGTGTGTGTGTGTGTGTGTGTGTGTGTGTGTGTGTGTGTGTGTGTGTGTGTGTGTGTGTGTGTGTGTGTACTGCAGTGCACGGTGGGGATATAATGCAATATAAATATTGAAAAGCTCCATTATTTCCATGAAAGCCGTTGGTTAATACTGCATGCGGTGGTGCATGACACAGATGCCAGCCAGGGGACACTGTTGAATATTTCACATTGATCACATCACATCAGAATGTGCCGGACTTCCTCAGATTTCAGATGAGTATTCAGAGCTATAGGTGCTTTTATGTATTGATATTTGATTGTTATATTTTACATGTCTGTTAGTTTCTGTTTTACACGTTATGGGAGTCCAGTGTAACTTAGATTGCACTGGTCGGATAATGGACCTTCTAGACCTGGTGTAGAAGTAGGCCGTTCGATTTTATTTGAAGGAATTATGATATGCTGAACACAATATAGGAATCATATTTTATTATCAGCAGTCATAGTTAATGATTGGGGCCGAAATAGTTTTAATTGGTCCTATATTGAGCAATAATGTCAGAAATGAAAGGTATTTCATTTGGCAGGGTCATACAGCTGGTACAGAGGAAAACTATATTGTTTTGCTGACAGGAGTTAATAACCAAGCTAACTGGTGATAATCTATCTAACCGGAGCTAACCTAGCTAAACAGAGTTAACCAAGCTAACATAGTTAACATCACTAACCTAGGTGTATTTTCCACTTTAAATGATAAATCCTGACCTTGTTGATGTGGACTGGACAAGGTTTAGAAATAGATTACAGGAGCTAAATCGCATGGACAGCCAGGTAAATTATCTCTGGCAGCAGGATTAGAGATCTTCTTTGAAGAAATGTCATTAAACGTGTTCTAGCTTAAGGGCTGATAATGATCAAACTCAAAGCTCTACATTCGCTGTGTGGTTTTAGGTCCCCTATTATCTTCAGTGACACACGTATCTGTTGCCTGATACGCAGATGGTGTCAGGCATTTAAAATGTTTTGAAATACAGGAGGTCAACGTATACAAACCAACTGTTGAATGATTTGTCGTCATGAATGAACCCCTCAGTGTGGGGGGGAACACACCCTTACTGAGACATTACTTGCAGCTGTTCATTTTGTAAAAAAAAATAATAATAATTTATCGGGATTCGGGAAGAAGATGTGTGGGGGCAGGATAGTGTAGTGACTAGGGGTTCAACTCCCAACTGAAAGGTACTGGATAGTCTGGATTCGATCCATAATTTCTGCAGTCTACCTGTTGGCATCCTTGAGCAAGAGGCTCAAGGATGTTCTTTTTCCAACCGATGTCCCCTCCACACAGAACTGTGTGTATCTCAGGAGACCCAGCCAGATACACATAATAATCACATGGTATCTGAGACCTCTCATTGGGCCACATTACAATAAATGACTGTTGGCTGAACGGCAATATCCCGGTAATGTGCTGCGACATTGTTAACTATCAATAATGAATAAAGCATGTTGACACCTTGAAAAAAAAAAAACCTGGCCTCTACAGACAGCGGTACTGCATCAACGTCAAGCCACCGTGATTGAATGAAACCATCAGAGGGAGATGTATTACGTGTTGGCCCAGTCATTTTCCAGAGACAGTGCGTGCTGTTCTGTGTATTTCTCCCCTCTCTCTCCCTCCTCTCTCTCTTCCCCCCTCTCCCTCTCTATTCCTGTGCTCTCTCTCTTTCTCTTTCCCTCTTTCGCTCTCCCTCTCTCCCCCCTCTCGCTCAGCCTCTCTCTTTCCCCCTGTGTGAGTTCTTAATGGAGCTGGTGGTCAGACCCCCTCCCTCCCTGCTGGACCGGTCTGTGGTTCTGCTGGAACCATGGGAGTTAGCCGCTCTCTCTTTTCATCTCTCTGTAACTCTACCCGAG
>OOFB01007076.1:51315-63972 GCA_900323305.1 Trachyrincus murrayi | reverse complement strand
CTGCTTGTGCCTTCCCGTGACAAACGGGGGGGGGGGGGGGGGCGTGCATGGCGGTGAGAGATGAGACGGGCCGAGGTGTGAGATCTGCCGCAGACGAGGAAGAGTGTAAATTGACAGTAGTCTTCCTCACCTTGAGAACCCCGTTTCATTGGCTCCTCCAACTCGACGGGAGCATCAGTCTGAATTATTAGCAGGGTTTGTTGACGACGACGACAAGAAAGAACAGGGCCTCTGGCGAGGAGTCTCCATGTTTAGTTTTTTTTCAAAGATGTGACATGCGGTTGGTTAATACTGGTTAATACTGGTTAATACTGGTCTTTAAAGTCACTCTCAACACCACGCAACAAGGTTCCAATAGGGCCACTTCCACCGGTGTCTCCCATAGCACAGCAACACGCTGGGAGATTGAAGGTTTTATCATGTTGCAAATGAAAGATTCAGGCATCACCCCGACACCTCAACACCTATTCCGCTCACGTACTGCACCGTCTCCATCAGCTGCTGCTTTTGCAAGAAGCGAGAAGTGGAATATGATTTGCAGCTCATTGGATTTCCTCACAGATTCTAAACGATATGTCGGTTGAAGGAAAGGCAAAGAAATAAGACAAACCGGGGAACACGCTGTTGCCCGACGTTTTGTTGCATACGTGGAACAATCAAAAATACATCTGCTACACCATCGTGGGCGGGATAGTGTAGTGCCTAGAGAATTCGACTTCCAGGCTGGAAAGGTACCCGGTTCGATTCCCCAGTGTCTGCAGCCTACCTGTAGGTATCCTTGAGCAAGATTGCCCGCTAGCAATAATATCTCAGTTCGCGAGCAGCTCCTGTGAAGGGAGAGGGGGACACTAATAGAGAAAGCTCATCTCTTCTTTCCTGTTCTGTGACTGGAGGTGGGAGGGAGGTGCTGTTGTTTGGTGAACCTGGCTCAGCAACAACAGTTCCAGGAGAATCGCGTGTCCTGCCTCCAGCCTCCTGCAGACCCTCCTCCTCCTCCTCCTCATCAGTAATTATACATGCCAGGAATCCCAGGATGCCACGTGTAATTACTGGGGAGGTCTGAGTACTGCCTGGAGGGACAGAGTCGCCGCCGCCGCCACTACCACTGTGCTTCCAAGAGAAAGTGAGAGAGAGAGACATAGAGATGAGATGGAGAGAGGCATAGAGAGAGTTGGAGATGGAGAGAGAGAGAGATGGAGATGGAGAGAGAGGCATAGAGAGAGTTGGAGATGGAGAGAGAGTTGGAGATGGAGAGAGAGATGGAGATGGAGAGAGAGGCATAGAGAGAGTTGGAGATGGAGAGAGAGTTGGAGATGGAGCGAGAGAGGCATAGAGAGTTGGAGATGGAGAGAGATGGAGAGAGAGAGTTGGAGATGGAGAGAGTTGGAGATGGAGAGAGGCAGGGAAGAAAGAAAGTGAAATGTGCATTGGCTCCTCTCACTCTCGATGGGGGGTGATGGAGGTAGAGTCTGCGGTTACATATTGCGCTGTGAGACTTGTGGGGGGGGGGGTTATTTGATTGTCACAGCAATTACTAGCCGTGACAAGCCCAGAGCAAATTCGTTTTTCCGTGGAAACATTTTGTTTAAAGCCTCCTGCAAAATCTATACAAACCGCAGGGCCGCACGGCTTTACCTAGTCCACTCTTCTGCATACATTATGTTTATGTCTACCCCACTGCAGTTGATGGGCCGTTCATTTGTCCGTAGAGCGGTCCGCTGGAGCAGCGGTCGTGTGACCTCCACAGCACGCTGGCCTATTAGTGTATGTTTCCACCCGGTGCCCTCTCTGCTCTGCATGCCCTCGCTACAGGGATCTAATGGCCTCCAGTCAGCCTTGACAGGTCACCTGTCTCGTGCTGAAACACGGAGACAAAAGGCAGCACTTTTGACTTTTGACTGCTTCCAGGACTTCTTCCCTTCTAGCGTCTCTCGGGGGAGTTGCTCATCTCATCGTCGTCGTTTCTGTGGATTCCTCTCAGCAGGGCGTAGAGCGGGATCCCGTGGTCAGTCTGGAGCTCTGCTGATTGATCTCAAGTTCTTCACCAAGGCCATTGACCCCACCAACAACAAACACAGAAAACAGTTTGAGATGAAAGCGAAGCAGCCTACCGCACTACGGACTAGTCTAATAGCGTCCAAAACTAAAGTTGTGTCTATTTTGTTTTTGGTGTATAATATATATATATATGTGTATAGGTCACTGTTAGCCGCACAACTGCAATGATGAGAACGTAATTGACTCATTCTCATATTCTATTCGAATACGAATAATTAATTTCTGTGGTGTTTTGGGGCTCTTTTAACAGGATTGTTCCACTGCTAGCGTCATACTGGGCTAACATAGAGCCAATCCTGTACCTTGCTATTGTAAATGGTTGTGATCATCTAGCTTCACAATTTCTCGTGTTGATTATGCCGTGTCGCTAAATGTGTTGTCCGGCTGTTTGTCAACCGGGTGACCCACTGAGGCCCCTTCTTCCATGTGTCCTGAAACTGCTGATGGGCCACCTATGACCGCTTACCTTGTAGCGGGGCCGGTATTGAGAACAACGCATTCCCCGCTGTAACGGTCTCTTGAAGTGAGTAGCAGACCAGCTGGTCAATGAGTGTGAAAAAAGATGAGGAGAGTAAATCCTCATTACACGTGCGCTAATAAAGAGCTACCGTTACTACCCTTACTTCTTTTATTGTTGGAGAACCCTCATCCATCAAAAAAAAGACCCTTCTATCTCCAAGCAAAGAATTGCTTTTGAAATGACTTTTCTCTCCCAACAGGTCTCTTGAGACCTGGCTTAGGGGGGGAGGATGGGGGTGTTGTTGGGCTATTTGTGAGGGGAGCTAGGGGCCCACTCGTGTCCTCAGGGAAACCACTGTATGGGAAGGGGGTAGGGGGCTACAGTATCCATCTGTAGCTGGGAATCATGTGGACACTTGGCATAGCAGGGGGGGCGGGGGACCGGGGGAGAAGTTCACTTTAAAAATAAATTCAGTCAATTTGTCCCAGTCCCTTGCTTACAGGCCTAGCTGCGGAGGCGCTGCAGTGATACTCTGCTGTAGCAGAGTGCTTTTCCACAGCTTGCTGGAGCAACTCCACACGTCGCCGTCCAATTACCCAGTCAAGGGATGCACATGTCTCTTCATTATCCACCGCTCCACTTCTCATTTGGGCCAATCAAAATCCACCGTCGGCCTTCCTCTTCCTCCTCTGTCAGTGGTAGCCTGTCCCCCCCCATCCACTTCAACACACACACACACACACACCCCACGGCTGTACTGCAGATCAGAACACAGCTGTCTGGCTTGGACAGCGTCTGAGATGCTCTGCCTTCCTGACCTCTTGCTGTATTTTTTTTGTACCTTTGGTATTATAATATCAGACGTAAACAAAAGTTAGTATGAAGCTCGGACGGCATCGGTATACTCCCTCGCTCTCTTCCCTAATTGCCTGCCTAGTCCTCGGGGGCGGGGGAGTGGGTGGGGGTGTAATTTGACGTGGTGGTGGAGAGCATGAGATGAGATGCAATTGGAGCTACTGGTTGTGATCGCTGTTGTGTGTGTGTGTGTGTGCATGTTTGTTGTGTTGCGTTTGAGTTTTGGATGGCTCACTGCAGCACTGGGTGATGTCATTAGCAAGCGGCCTGCAACGTCCTGCGGAGTCTATGAGGGAGAGAGAGGGAGAGAGAGAGAGGGATGGATGGACGAGCTGGTAGGAGCAGTGGAAGGACAGGACCCTGCTCTCTCTTCTCTCCCTCTCTCTCCTCTTATCAGAACTCCCCAGTGTTGACAAGGTCCGGGCCAACACACACACACACACACACACACTGTTGACAGTTCATGTAGACCTATGTCTCACCTTCACGTTGAATTGGGGGAAATACTTAGCTGCTATTAAACAGTTGCGGTGTGAGAGTTAGCTACACACCATGCCACACACACACGACACCAGCATTACCGGTATCGCATCGGCGGACTTTGTTATCACGGTACACAGATCTTAAAAGAAGGCCATGCTTTTACACCGCCCGGGGGGGGTGCTTCCACCACTGCGTAAGTTTCGAGTTGTCAGTGACTCACAGGCGGCATCAGATCAGTGTGTATCTTAACACACGCACTGACAGCATAATTCCCCATCGCTGGATCTAATCATCACTGGCTCACTGTTTGAGCGGGCGTCAGCCGCCGGGGCTGCCCGCCAGGTGACGGTACAGACGGATAATCCGATCGCTGCAGAGCGGAGCCCGTCACTCCCCGGCAACAGGTTATTATTATATGGGCCACATGAGGCGGACGTTAGGAGCGACGAGGGGTCCGGGGTGAGTGATATGATTGTATGGGATCATGCCAGTTCACCCCCACATCCCCTCCCCCCACCCCAAAAAAATATCACACTGAATCATCATGCTGAATATATGGTGCAACAGGGGCCACGTGGCACTATTTAGTGGGGGGGGGGAAGAACACCGCACACAGCCTTGCGAGAGTGAGAATTGAGATGGTGAAGACAAGGGTGGGTGGAGGAGCAGGGTGGTGGGTTACATGTGCTAATTGCGGGAGGAGCCGAGCGGGTGGCAGGGCCGCGGTGACGTGTGGTGCAGGATCCCAGCTGGTGCCCCCCCCCCCCCCCCCCCCCCCCCCCCCCTCCCCCACTCCACCCCCCTCGGTGCCAGTTGGTCCCCTCCACCCCCCACCCCCCTCTGTGCCAGTTGGTCCCCTCCACCCCCAGACCACTGCCAACGTGTGTCACATACCAGCAGCAGAACTCTTGACCACTGCTCCCACCACCACCTGGCCGTCCCTGGGAGATGAGAGCCACCTGCACCCTGCTTCCACACACACACACACACACACACACACACACACACACACACACACACACACACACACACACACACACACACACACACACGCTTCTGATGATGTTGTCTATGTTTGTCATGCTGGCGCCTGCATGCACGCGTATGGTCAGGTTTAGCCCAATTACGGTGGGAGGACGACCAATAGGAACAGTCCTTTTGTTCGGTAGATCGGGCCACTGTTCTAGCAGTGGTTTCCATGGCACATTTACATGAAATATAAAGCATGTGTACAAAGTGTTGTTTACAGGGAGACTGTGACCATGGGACATTGTGAATGCTGCTGCCATCTTGTGTTAAGAATATTCCCGTTCCAAAGTGACACAACACCTGTTGGGGACAGGGACATGTTGAAACATGTCACTTTCTTGAACGGACGCTGTATCCATTAAATTTTGCGCTAACGTGATACGTGATGATGGGTGAAGTACAGCACTGTTGTTTTACTGCTCCTGAATGTCCCTTCTGGGATTAATACAGTGTTGTCTTATCAAACACATACTTTTGTTATTCCAAAACCATTAATCTATTATTGTTGAATGATAATGTATGTAAATCATCATTAATGCACAGGTTGTTAGAAGAACTGCCAGTCTTCAGTAATATTCCTGTGATACGTCTATCCACGCACTGCACTTTTTATTGTGAGCGAACACACACACAAAACGACGAGGCAGTGCTTTATTCTACATCTCTAATCCTCCTCCTCCTCCTCTCTCCTTCCGTCTTCCTTCCGTCCTTCTCTCTCCTTCCATCTTCCTCCTCCTCTCTCCTTCTGTCTTCCTCCTCCTCTGCCCTTCCATCTTCCTCCTCTCTCCTTCCGTCCTCCTCCTCTCTCCTTCCATCTTTCTCTCCATCTTCCTCTTACTCTCTCTCTCCATCTTCATCCTCCTCTCTCCCTCCGTCTACCTCCCCCGTCTCTCTCCGTCTATCCTCCCCCCGTCTCTCTCTGTCTTCCTTCCCCCGTCCCATCTCTCCCTCCATCAGAGGCCAGCGGAGCAGTGCCGGTATGTGGTGGGCAGCATCCTGAGCGAGGGCGAGCAGGCCCCCGACGTGGAGCTCCAGAAGCTGTATGAGAAGCACGGCTTCAGGGTGTTCTCGCTGCCCGAGGTGACCCATGCCGTGACCTCCAGCTTCCCCAGCACCACGCCCCTGTCCCACGTCCTGGGACCCTACAGAGTCTACCCCGAGCTCTCCTCCTACATCGAGGTAGGCCAGGCTCAAGGCTGTGCGCCTCATATGAGCGACAACCCTTGTTAGGATATCTAGTGACCACCTTTCTCAAGCAAGAGTTGAGTGGCACTCACGTTTAGTTTTTGTTTTTGTTTTTGGCAAATTAGTATTCGTAACTCTTAAGAAAGACCATCTGTAATCGCTGAACTGCACTGAGAAATGTTTCACAATTTGCACACATATAGGAAAACAGCGATCACAGACTACATTTTGGTACTTGAGGAGTTGTCATCCTCGCGAGTCCGTATCGCCACGAACGACCAGTCATCCTGTCAAGGGCCTCTTCATTCATGCATTGTTTAATTCATCACATGAAATGACGAGCTCATTGAAGCAAATTAACAATAGATGAAGTGGTAGTAAATAAAAAAAACAGGTCTAGCTGCCGCCACCCGTGTCCCGGGCTGCATACCCTCAGGCCTCAGAAAAGCTATTGACATTTACTGGTGACATTTACACACACGGATTCATTCAGGGCCATCCTTTGCATGAAGAATGCTAAGAAAGAGCGCCACAGAAAGGGAGATAAAGGGAGACCGTGAAAGAGGAGTGTGTGTGTTTGTGTGTGTGAGGAGGAGCAATATGCACGTCTATATTTGCATGAAAGGACACTATTTTAACACTTACATTGACCTATGCAATAAAGACCATTTTTGTTCTTGTATATCATGCCGTGATAGAATGATAACTCAAGGATAATATTGACGGTATTAGCAAGACGCACGTTTGTATATTTGAGTAAGGCTACGATGGATACTAGTAGATTTGCTACATTAGCGTAGCAAGATGGACGTTAAATGAGTGTTGTTGTTGTTGTTGTTGTTGTTGTTGTTGAGTGACATTGGGGTTTGGTTTATGAAAACCAAACAGCAGTGCTTTAATGAGCCTGTCTCAACCCTGTCAAACATCACACACTCAAGTGTGTTTTAATGAAGCTAGCAGTTGTGGTTTGGAATAGAAGTGGTGTTTTAATGTGTTTAGCCCCTCCATCTGTGGTGGTGGTGGTGGTGGTGGTGGTTGTTGTCAGGTGGGCTGACACAGGAAGGGGAGAAGATAGTGGGGGATACCGCTCGCATCTCTCTCTCTCTCTCTCTCTGTAGCTAGCTCCAGCACTGCTAGCATATCAAAGCTATTCTAAAGATAGCCTGGGCAGGGCATTTATGAAAAGCCCCACTCTGTGGCATAGTTGACTTTCATGGTGGCTGTATGCCCCACGGCTTTTATAGATTACTCTGCTCCCATTTGAGAATATTAACTGCGACAAATCCTTAAGACAAAAATAGCAGAACATAAACAGGATCAAACAAGTAAACTTGGATTTTCGCATTTTAGGAATGCAGGCTTTTTTGATTTTCAGCCATCTCCAGTTTGAATCTCGTAATGTCTAGACAATTCAATCACAACTTTGTCCAAATACTGTTGGTTCTGAGTCATCAACATTGACATCGGCTAGGATTGTTTATGCTATCGCAATAGCATTAATACCAAGTCTCTTTAAAAGAGAAGGTGTAAGTGTGTGTGTGTGGTTGCGTGTGTGGAGGTGCAGTGGTGTGTGAGTGCATGTGGTGCCTCGCTAGCTTATGTCAGAGCTGTGCAAGCCTTATTTCCTAGTCTCCCCACACGGGTCCGACCGCAGGAAGCACATGTCAGCGGCCGTCAGCTGAGCGGCGTGCATGGAGTGACGGGTCAATGAGGAGCGCTAGCTTGCAGCGCTAGCTCATACTGCAACGCCCACCACCAGTAGTGATGGAGTACTGTGGGAGTAGCATCTACCGCTAAGCTAATGAATAATTAAGTGTGGTTTAGAGAGGTTTAAAGGGTAGTATGTTGATGGCCCAGAAGGTAGATGTGTGTGTGTGTGTGTGTGTGTGTATGAATATGATTTATTGATTAAGTTCATAGTGTATGGGATTTTTTCTTAACTTAAAAAAAGTGAGGGAGGGTGCTGGAGGGGCCTTTTTTTCTCGGCTGTGTCATCATTTTAAGAAATCAAGGAGCAGTTTAGTTGTCAGAAAACGGGTTAAGCAATCTTCTGCACTTGAATAATATCTCTCTCTCGCTCTCTCGCTCTCTGGTCCTGTAGCTCCTTCTACACACTGACCCTAGCCTGCCTTATCTCACACACTCACCACACTTAAACTCACACACACACACACACACACACACACACACACACAGACGGATGTGGACACACGCACGCACACACACACACACACAGGCCGACACAGGGCTAACGGTGAGTGTAATTATAGCAGGGTATCTGGTAGGTGATGTGTTTTGTGTTCAATCCCATCTTTGACTTGAAACTGCCTTGTGATAGCAGGTCCCCTATGACTCGCTCTGCCTGAGGATTCTCCGAGTGCGTTTATGTGAAACCAAATTAGAATACTTGCAGGAACTGGAAATGTGTTCAAATGGAGTGAATGTGTTTTTTGAGTGATTGAACGACTAAATGTAAGCAAAGTTGGGACTGAAATGGCGTATTCCCTAGTGCATTGTGAAGGAGATGTGGAAAGGACATAGATTTGAGATTTTACGTAGATTCATGTCTGCAGGATCTTGGGGAGATTAATTCTTTCTGATCTAATGAATGAAAGAGGGGATCTCTAATATTGTTCACAATAATAGGATATGTTGTACATTGTCATTTCTTCAACATCACTGTATTTGTGAGTTATGTTGGCTGATGTGATTTTCTATTCATCATGTTGATGTAGTTCACCCTCATCTATCATTGTTCGAGGTTTTCATTGTTAGTGCACTCTATAATAATGTGCCATTCCCTTTCCTGTCAATCAAATTGTAAGTAAGTAAGACTTATGTCTTACTACTACCCTCGGTGACAGTGTTAGGCCAGCCATAATCCATGGAACTAACATCTTGCCTCTAGATATGTTGTCGTTGGTTACATATAATAAGGTAAATTATGCAACAATTCATCATCATGAGAGCTTGATGGAGTGCCGAGAAATGCTTAACATATGAAAGCTTGTCCTCAGGAATATGAAAAGCACAAGGTGTGCTATGTCATGCTTCCAAGGATATGCCAATAAGAATCGATTTCACTCAAAATGCTGTGCTAAAACAAGCTCTATTCGGTCATTTAAAGCTGCAGTCCATCGTCACTTTTCCACAGTAACGTGTGTCGACGTCTCCGATAGTCCTATCGATTCGCCTGTCTTAGATATCTAGCAATACAGTTTCGTCATTGATTCACCGCCTCTGTACACAAAGAAAGAGGAACCTGACAGGCAAGATGTTAATGTGACGGCTGTCTGGATGCTCACAGGTCTGCGCTGCCAGGGTGGAGGACGTGCGTGATATCCATGCTAGTGTGGTGGAGGGGTGCAAGTGAGTAGAAAAAGCCACCCGTCATAACGATAATAAAATAACACTCAAGCCGCATGTGTGGCTGCACGCCGGTTGTTCTAATACTCAGCGTAACTGTGGTGGTGTTAGATGTTGTCACGCATTGTACGCTCCAATTTGAAACAGGAGGCTGGGGTTTAAAATAAAGCCGTGGGAGTGTGTGAAATGCATGGGTATAGAGATGCAAAAAAAAAGAAGAAAAAAAATCTGTGCAATTTTGATTTTGGGTGCCTTTTATTGGAGAGACAAGAACTCTCGCAACAGGAGCTGAGCACCCTATCGTATTAAGCTGTGTCTACTGCTATTCGTGTTGAAAATGTGTGTAAAGTAATTTTTGAAGTTATTATATATCGCCCGTGTGTTTATCTGGATTTTATTGGTCAGAGTGAGCGCCGGGTTATTGTGATCACTAGGGCTGTGTATCTACACAGCGGTGATTATTAGAAAAGAAACGCTCTCTTCACCTCCTTAATGAATAAAGCGATTCCGAGCCGGAGATGGAGCGATTTGTTGTTGTTGAAGGCAGAGATTAATTTGGATCTGTCACTCCCCTCTACCCACACTTCCAGACTGGCCCTCCTACTATAGAGCCTGACATTTTTATATAATCTTTCTAGCGTTCTTCATACCACTGCCAAAAAAAAGTGTGTCGGCCACAACGATGGCTGTTGGAAATATGCAGGGGCATCTTTAAACACATAAAATGACATTGAAATTGTGATGATTCTAATACTTTAAAGAGGCATAATCAAGGGAGATTAATGTCACCCAGTATACACGCTGTATTAGACTACCTGGCACACGCTCCAACCAACGCTAGAGCCGCGGTCCAACACTTTCCGGAGATTGCATGATCCTGACATTTGGACAAAAACACGTGGAGGGTGGATCGAGGGAGGGAGAGATGGCGAGAGAATGCAGAGACTCCAGTTCGCTTTCAAACTGAGAGGCTGCCTTGTTAACAAACATACCGTGGCCTGCCAGTGAGGTAGTCTGTAATCCAGCCAAGCATGGTGTGCTCTACCCACATCACTATTAGCTTCTCTGCGAGCAACAGCGGTTGGGTGGTGCTGTGAACAGTGGAGTAATCAAAGAGCGTACTTGTTCTAGCCGCTTTGCGGTTGTTTCCTTTGGCTAGTTTTAAGCACTAAGGAGTGCGTTGATGTTTGCGTTGTCAGTATGTGTTCCCGAGAACTACAATGGGTCCAGGGTGCTCAATTAAGAGTTGTGGCTAAAGGGGGAGTTTGATGCTTTAGCCTTCATGCGCGCATCTTCTCAAGCACAGTCCTAATGACTTTCCAAATAACCTTTTTATATTACGGTGTGCTTACTACCTCATTAACTACCTATACTATTAGTATAGTTAGTATTACTTCATATGACTGCCCTTACTATATACTCTTACTGTTGTTATATGTGGGTCCATCATCCATCATCCATCTATCCATCATCCCCATCCATCAGTCCTTACCTTATTCTTAGACAGTCACAGAAATGTGAGAGGATCCTTTCCCCGTGTCCTGATGCAACCTTGTAGCATCCACGTGTTTCCCCACAGAGTAATGCACAACCATCTGCAGGGTTTGGCTGTCACTGGCCAGATGGGCCTGAGGGCTGATGCTCTATGCCCTGTGATGCCCTATTTATGATGTGAAACTGACCCTTCTGCCTCTCACCGTTGCCATCTAGACTGTGCAGAATATTGATGCTGCACAATCCCAAAAGTTGGGAATTGAATCGTCCGATTGGTTCATTCACCAGATCATCTTCTCTATCGTCTTCCGTCGTCAATCGAATGCAACGGAAGATTGTATTCCGGGTTGTGCCGGGCGTTCGTTTTAAAAGGCGATGGTTAAATAAACGAGTGGGTAGGTCACTGGAACTACTGATGGTTGTGGTGCATCCTCCTCTATAGTAAACAAGATCCGATTTGTTCCTGTCAGCCAGGACAACATGCACTGGGAATGAGTGAATGTCAATGTTTTGTTTCTGTTTTGTTCAAAATTGTAGGATTGGTACTGTTAAGTGTAGTCTTTGGTGTGATTGTCTGCGTTTGTTTGTGGCCTGCCTGTATTTCCATTAATGTATTTATTTATTAACACAGCAAACAAATGTGTAAACGGCCATATCACACTCTCTCTCTCCGCTGGCGAATTATAATGCATGGTCACACCTTGTAAATATGTACCATTGGTCGCCTTACACGATATGGGACTCTACGACTCTACGATTGTATCCTATCCTCTTCTATCAACCTCTTTTCCGGTGTTTATAAAGTAGAGAAATGGTTTACCAATTCACTTACTCTATGTTCCAGTGCTTGTGTCTGCTAACCTGCCGCCAGGTTATATTGGATGAAATCAGGTGTTCGCTTGAGGAACCATAATGCAAGTGACAACTCATGTGTAATCCCACTATCACCTTGTTTTGTCTCGTTGTTTTTCCCCCTAATGCTTCACCGTTGCAGTCTCTCTGTAGAATGACAATGGCCCTCTGGGACTGTAGGTAGTGTAGTCCTATTCCAAAGCGTGCTGGATGACTTGGTCCCATGGGTGTCTGCCGCTCGCCCGTCCGGAATCATTTCGGGGTCATTGTTTTAAAATCCTTTTACTCTATTCTGTGGCTTTTCTTTTAGGATATTGCTCATGCTAATATCCAGAGCCCTTTTCTAATTGTTTGGATGGCTACTGGTTCACACCAAAGCAGATCACTATGGTTTCCTTTTTTAGTGTTAGAGGGCCACATCATTATACACTCAATTATTATGCTTTTATTACTCTAGCAAGTAGCTAGAGTAATATAAGAAACGCTAGCAAGTAGCCTACTTACAAGCATGCTGAACCTCTGCACTAAATGTGTGCACATCTGCAATGAATCTGTGGATGACTTGCTAATATGCTTATTATTTGAAAAGGGGAAATGTCCTCTATATGCAAATCCACCATTAAGCACAACATATTGGCGTACATTACTGCAGAGGACGTATTGCAGGTGTCCGGTGTGTTGTTGTTGTTATTATTATTATTATTATTATTATTATCATTATAATATGAAGCAGGACTCCAGACCGTCCATCTGATCCTCCTGCCACAGAGAGGTCTCAGCCCAGCCGGAGGGGGAGAGTGAAGAGGAGGTCTCATCGCATCTCGCTTTGATCCTCTCCGCATCCTCTTCATCCCCCCCCCCCCCAGCCCCGGGGC
>OOFB01007076.1:12718-26230 GCA_900323305.1 Trachyrincus murrayi | reverse complement strand
TGTGTGTGTGTGTGTGTGTGCGTGTGCGTGCATGTGTGCGTGTGTGTGTGTAAATGCATGCACAGAGTGCGGTGGGTACGCATGTTTAGACCCGAGTCATTAATACTGATAATACTAATGATCTCTTCGTTCGAACTTCATTAAAGAACTGCATTCTGTAACAAAATGTCACTTTCCTGGACTATGGCCCTTGCTTCTCAGAGAAAGGGTCAGACATAATTCACTAATGACTGTTTGGCACCAGCCAACGCTCCCTCCCTGCTGGTGCACTGGGAGTGCTAAGGTTCACGGGGAAGTATTATTATTATAGGGCATATATCTGGGCTGCCGAGTCTGCTTGTGGGATCGCTCCCCGCTGTCCCTTCTCTGTGACTCTGCCTTCACATTCTTTTCAAAGGCCTAATTGTATCTCATTAGAACTCGGATGTGAATATTCTTCAACATCTAACTCTCAGGCGATTAGCACTTCAGGTAGAAGAGGGACTGGTTTGTCGGCTTCTTTTGTATGTTACTTGAAATTCATATTCACCATTTGACGGATCTAATGAATAGAACGGATCAAATTTCCAGATATAGTGGAAATCCTTGTCAAAACCCTCTGGAATGTTTTCAGTTGAACTACCATTCAAATATTATTCTCCCAGTATGAAAACTCAACCTTAAAGGGACCTTCCACCGATTTTCGATATTTTAATGGTCTCCAAAACAAACTCCGGGATTTCAAAAAACTACAAGCGCTTTCTCAGTGCCCTCCCCTCCCGGCAAAATCACCCTGGCCAATCAGCTTGGAGTTCTGCTCTGTGAGATTCAGTTTCCTTGTTGTTGTTAGCCTGAAGAGCTACACAAGATTTTATAATGGCTGCTAGCAGTGAATACCAATCTACGGATCAAATGAGGACTATAACTTCAACTAAGTCTTACTGAGCAAAGGAATGACAGAATTTTAGTCCTGCCTCTCATTCAAGTAATAAAGTATCAAGAAGGTCAGAAAATGTGTTTTTAAAGCACAAGAGTTTCAACGCCAATGTTGGACTTTCTTTTCTCTGGAGGCTTTCTTTATACGTGCAGTGATATGGCAGGCAACTAACTATGGCAATTAAAATTGTGTATTGATCCAACGCTTGTAGTTTTTTATTCATTACTTTATTATTATTGAAATGTAAATACAGACATTACAGCTACCCACTGTTTTACAACGCTCAATAGTTACATGTGAAATATGATGGCAGCCCCTTTAGCAACTCGATATCCTCTACAACTAAGCATGGAACAATGAGACGGCATGATGTTATCAAACAAACAAGTTTCCGTAATGTCCGGCTCGACTCTTGCCGCGCCATGCACCATGGACGTAGTAAATTGACAGTATTATACAACTCGCGTCTGTAGTTTATTCTGAGCGTTTTTTTTTGACAGCTTGGGACACATGATCACACTATGATGACACTATGAGTTAATAAAAACGTTGCTGTGCCGTTGGAATGTCACTTTAAGCTCTTGGTGATCTTTTTCCGACACTAGAACATTAACGTTAGTAACGCTCCCTCAGCCGTGAAGCCTCGACTGGAGAAAAAAAAACCTAAAGCTGGAACAGATGGTCTGTTTGTTTCCCATTGTCTTGATATCAACCGACCGGGGTATTATTAGGTGGTTCCACATCCGCGGAGAAAGCAACGCGGGCTCCCAGCTGGAACGGTGAGTTGGTTGGAACCCAGCCTCCCCCCCCCCCCCCCCCCCCCCCCCCCCCCCCCCCCCCCCGGCCACCCCCTCAGCTCATCCCAGCTCTCTGCATCGATCGCGGGGAGATGCTCTGGCGACCGCAGTGGCCCGGCTGGCCCGGTCACTGCACTTACAGCTCATCAAAGTTTCTTTTGTTGTTCTTGTTGTCAATTCTAGGGCCGCACTAGAGGTGGCGAGCATCCTGTTGTTTGGGGGGGGGGGGTGTTGTGTAGTGTTGTGTTTTGTTGTTTTCCTTCCATTCTCTGCCAGACTGATTCTTAGCCCCACAACCTACCTGGTCCCCCTGTGGTCTCCTCTCCTGCCACGCCCAGCTCTGTAGTGGGAGGGATGGATGGAGGGAGGCAGGGTGGCTGGGGGAAAGGCGATGGAAGCAGCTGTGGTGGTGGCCCTGCATGGGCCTGCAGACTGATTGATGTAGAATATCTCCCCTTTTAACAGGCGGGGGGGCCAGAAGCCTGGATTTCAGGGGGGTGTGTGACCACCAGAGACGGTCGGAATTGAACACCTCCATGGTGGTGTGAAGTTGAGTTTTAGCCTCTTCTCTGTGATGTGGAGGGAGGGGGGAGGGGGGAGAGAGAGGGGGGGGGAGTTGTGGTGGGTGTGAGGAGGATGGACGGTGTTGGCTGTGACGGAGCTGAGCAGAGGGAGTAAATAGGCTAGGGGAGAGGTGGACGGCTCAGGGGGTTGTCACCCAGCTTTGGTATTCATTTTCCTTTTTGTGTGCCCAGGGACCGGGGTGAGAAATCATCCATCTATAAATAAACGCTGTGTGTGTGTGTCAGTGTGCGTGTGTGTGAGGTGTGCATGTGTGTGCATTACCACTTGTCCACGTGTGTGTGTGTGTGTGTGTGTGTTACGTATGTACCTTGCTGTGACACCTACAACCATGTGCCAGGATCCCTCTCCATCTTGTCGTGGTGCACAGCACAACAACTCTGCTGTACTCTGACACTGTGTACGCAGGAGCGACTCAAGCCCTGTGTGTTTCTGTCATTAGTCAGTGTCTCTGCTCTAGCTCAGGTTTGCCTGCCAACGACGGTGTCGTGCGCCAACTCTGATGTCTCTCGTTCGCAGGAAAAGCGATCCATTTTTAAGGACTGGCAGTATCTGGAAAACCAATGTTAATGAATGTTTAATGAGCGTGGGTTGGGCTCCGCTGGAGTTATCCACACTAATCAACTGCTCCATCTTGGACTGATAGAGCATCTTCTAATGGATAGGACTACATTTAAACCTGCAGTCTGTCAGCGATCGTCTTCTGCACCTAACTCTACTGGGAAATAAAACTATTTAAAGGTGTGAATTCAAGGTGTGTGAGACAAAATTTGTGAGAACTGTATTTTTGAAGATTCTTCTACACGCGTATATACTGAATGTTGTATGCAGTGGTGGAAAGTAACAAAGTACTTTACGTTACTGTACTGAAGTACGTTTAATTTCTGAGACTTTCGACTTTTACTCCGCTACATTTTATAGAAAATATCTGTACTTTTACTTGACTACATTTCTAAAGCGGTCCTGTTACTTTAGTTTAAAATTTTTTTTTTATTTATATTTATTATGTATATCAGACTGAAACATCCCCTGTGAAAACTTGAACAATTAACTTGTCCGTCAGTTTTACGCTATTGGTCAATAGTACGTCCTTGTGTTCCGGGTTCGGCCGTGAGTCCGAGTGAAACAGCGAGTGCTCAGTGCGTAGATTGTAGGCCCGATGTGCGAATTGCATTGAGATTTTATTTAAACTCTCCAAGCTAATGTTACCAAATGTCAAAACATAACACAAATGTGTAGACCAGCTGTGTTGAAAAGTGGTGGGGACATAATGGCTCAGATGAAAAAAGTCTTCAAAATATGCGATTTTAGGCAATGGGGGATCGGTATGAGGTCAGAGTAGATAATTACGGTGAGAAAAAAATTACATAACGGTGCATAAAAAGGGCACGTTTTTGGGGTCATTTTAGAATCAGAAGTATGTTTTCTTATTGTGCAAATAAACCTTTCTCAATGCGTTATTTCACCTGGAGGGATGCAGCATTACAACGGCCAGGTGCAAGCAGTGACTATGCTTAAATTAATACATTTAAAGATATGTATTTAGGAACTGTATGGGTGGTGGTCCAGGGTTGTTTTTTCAGCCCCAGTCCGACCCTGATGCCGTATTTAGCTTTGTGACATAAGGGCATTTAATATGGCAAGTACTTTTACTTTTAATACTTAAGTACATTTAAGAGCAAGCACTTCTATACTTTGACTTAAGTACAGATGTCAATGTGGTACTTTCACTTTTCCTAGAGCAATTCTGTGTCAGGGTATTTGTACTTTTACTTAAGTAAAAGATCAGAGTACTTCTTCCACCACTGGTTGTATGAGAATATGGATTTGAAAACCCCAAAATTCAATTTGTCAAACACTGCTTTTCTTTCCACGGCTAATCCTTTTTCAGTGGGTTTTGTTTGGGGCCAGGGATCTGCCCCACTGAGGTGTTTAGATTAGCAGGTGCTGTCAAGCTGTCCTGTACATGTGGGCTTATGAAACCCTTTGAGATGGTAGCTTTGATAAAAAAGGGCTTTGACCAATACATTTGACGTGACTTCTGGTTTCCATTGCTGCTGTGGGCTGTGCACAGGGATCCAAATCCTTCATGATCGCTTTGTCGATAATTGTTGATTTATTGTATCGCATTGTCGAGTTAAACAACCCTTTAACGAATATATCATATTCAATTATCTGTCACTGATTTGATATCATGGCTGCCAGAGAAGCAAAGGCAAAGGCACAGTCAGCTCAGAAGACCCTGTGAGACCCCTACTTCCCCTGTGTCGGGGATTTGTGGCCGCCTCCCCCCCCCCCAGCCTCACCGTTGTTATTAGGAGCCATTCTGCATGAAGTGTGTCTGTACACCTCTTTCTCCGAGTCGTACTCTCGTACTGATCTTGTTCTGATCGTTCTCAGGTTTGCCCTCATATTCCCATAGTCACTTCTACCCTGTAGCGAGTGGACTACTCTGGAGGAGATGGGGGTCCTTAAACTAGGGACACCACCAATAAAGGATTTGTAATGTATTGATTTAACCCACCCCTCATAACCTAGTGTGCATCTATTTTCTACATGGCGAATAGAGCTCCCAGTACAATACAATAGAGTAATTCACTCAAATGGTCAACTGGTGCCAAGCGAGTGTACACACAAGTATATCTCTCCAGTTTCGATCAATTCTATCACAAACGGGAATGTTCTGTACCCGGCCAGGTCACTTAAGTTGACATAGTTACTCTAGTTTTGGTTGTGTCACAAGTCCTGGTCAGTCACCATTGAGCTAAAACAGACAAGACGGCTCAACTCCATTGTATCCAAAATGGGATGGGATTTCAACAGGATTACATACTTTGGACTCGTATTTTAAGGTTTAATGTGACATATACAGTAATAAGGAAAATATTGTCTAAATGCATTAGCGGAGTTATAATGAACCCAGCATCTTAATAAATCTGAAAGGGCAGAGTTTTTAGGTCAGAAGTTATGCTGCTTCAGCTACATATTATTTATACCAAGAGTAGCCTCATTATTTTAATAGCAGCTAGAGACACATCATGCCGTTTACTGTTTACTGTTGTCACCATGGGTTCTCAATAATAATGTGCGGTTTATTTATTTTATTTTAAAGTAAAAATTAACAGAAAAAACTGTCACTCTCACTGTAAAAATTGTATTCTTTATTAATGCATTTTGGTATGTGGATACAATTTGGAAAGTTATGTATATTTCCCGCTCAAACTCTCAAATATCTGGAAATAAAGCATTCTCACAGGATACATTTTACTATTCACTGCTGAGTGAGTCAAAGGCACCAGAAACGTCCTATAACCTACAACCTACAGGACAAGGAAAGTTTTATCTAAGGCAAATGTAATCCATGAAACACCCGATGAAGTCTTGCATTATTAAAGACAACCATTAATGAAACAAGAGCCATTATTTATGCAATGGCCTGAGGAGAACTACGCTTTAGAAGATCTTATTGGGAAGATTAGACATACACCAACTGTCAGCTGACAGCGAATTTGCAGGTCCTCTGGCTGAAATAAAGAGTCATTCTGGAAGAAAACGTATGAGATACCAGACATATGTACATCTGGGTAACAAAATATAGGAGAAGTGCATTATGGGTACTCTGAGTCTTCACTATTCTGAAGTTTAACCCAGACAAGCAGTGAATCTTTATGTTGTGATGAGTATTGTTTATATTATTCCCAGCGGCAATAAATGCAAACACAGACTTGCGTTAAGTGGATGCCTGTTTACTCCACCGCTAGGCTGGGTAAATAAACAGTGTCCAATCAGAAAGCAGAAAAAAGGGCAGCGTGCGGTAATACCCAACACTTCCTGTATCGTAACATTCACGTCTCAATCGTGGTTTAAATGCTAACAGCGTAGTTAATCCATCTCATATTTCTTTCTTTATTCTCCTGCTGAGAGTCATATAAAAAAGGGGGTTGGAGGTCAACAGAACCGAGCATTCCAGAGACAGTGACTGCAGCGATCCATCTTCCCATCGTTGCTCAATAATTCACGTTTGTGGTAACATTATGTCCACTTCCTAGGTGGGGCTGTGGTTCAACATTGAGACGACGACAAACCCAAATTCAATGTTCAGAGCGTTGCGAGGTCCATCATTTAACCTGGCATGGAATCAGTGGAGATGCGTAAAGACTCGGGCACCCTTTTAAAGGGATTAACGACCTGCTCGGGAAGGAACTCTGGTAGTTTAGTTCATCTCTTCGTTTATTTCTTTATTTTCTTTGTTTTAACTGGAGTGCAGCTCTTTGTTTATAATTATTCCCTGGATAATAATCTATGCCATTTGCTAGCTGGCAAGCTACAGAGCAAACAACATTATGATCAATTTAATACAGCAGGTGTCTTTACCATAGTGAGAGATTTAGCTGGCATCTGGGCTCTGCTCACTGCAATCAGGCTGGGAGAGAATATCAAAGATTGTTTAGTGGTTTTCTATCGGCTTCCTGCACCGGTGAGTAGTTCATATAGCGGTTTGTGTCTTTTCCCTGTTTTGTTTATATCACTTGGGAGTATTGTTACCGTCCGCAGGTAGCAGATCTGTACAGAACATCACAGTGTAGAATGGCTTACATTTAGAGTATCTTTTTCAATTGTGTTCAATACACATGTTCAGCCGGATGCCCCCAAATGACAAACTATTCATCTCCATCAAGTGAAATGTGTTTAATATGAGAGAGAGAGAGAGAGAGAGAGAGAGAGAGAGAGATGATCTCTGCTTGTGTGTGTGTTCCTGGTTAATTGCACTATAATTTTCGACATCCTCCTTCACTGCATTCAATGCGCTCCAGAACGGCTGTTTTGTGCCACTGTGTGAAGCCAGACTGCGAAGGTAAAAAATGGCAGTGCTTCCCACACTGTTGTCATCAAGGTCTTTCTTTTCAATGAGCCAAAAAAACGAATGTCATTGAACAACCATAAAGTGGTTCAATCACAAACTCACTCTCTTAGGTCATGAACACGAACCAGGTTTGTGTCTATGAAGCCAGTGTGGTGTGCAGCTAGGCTACCTTTTAGCTGGCAATTTGCTATTTTGATCTGCTTTACTTTGTTCTTCAGCACACATGAGAAATATGTGAATTAGTCACAGTTTTTAACCAGTCGATTTTGCCTCCAGGAATATCCTCGAACCGCTAAAATCTGCCTCTCAGAGGTTCACTGGCTGCCTCCTTATTTCCTTTCCGCTACCTTCTTCGACACTATCTCTCTCCCACACACACACACACGCATGCTCATGTTTATTTTCTCTTGTATATGTGTGTGTGTGTGTAGTGTCTATGCCCCCCCGTTTGCTTTGCTCTTTATTAGGGCAGGTTCAAGGAGATGAGGCTCTCATTTGCATAGGTGGCTCTGGGGCCCGGGGCCCTGGTGAGCAGCAGCCAGGTGATTCACCCCCCCCCCCTTACGGTGTATCCCCGTTTCGCACAGAATAAAATTTCGACCAATCAATCAGCAGTAGTTCATGCTGTCCCCACGGAGAGAACGAGGCAGGCTCGTTCACCCCCGTCTCCCTGATCTCATAAAGGAGAGTGAGGGGCTGCCAACCTGCACATCCCCCGTCCTGCCCTCCTGCATGGGGGATACGACGTGCCTTACCCCTTACTATAGGACCATGGCAACAGTAACCCCCAGACCCCCCAGACCCCCTTTCACACAGTCAAGCAGAGATGCAATGGTTTTCTTAAGACACTTTTTCTTTCATGGAAATTTCCACTAAATGTCAGGACATGAAACACCCCTCCGTCTCTTTAGCAAAGGTCAACGCAGGGAGGCCGTGGCAAAGGAAAGAAAAGAAAAAAGAAAGCGTATATATTTAAAGCGATGTCCAAGCCGCCTATTAGCCAGTCCTTCTGTGGTCATGCAGTAAATTGTGCTGCTGTTTCTCAGCTCAGCGCCGGAGTGCTTACCTTGCCGAAAGAACCTCGAGTGGGGAAGGCTGGCAGCTTCGCACAGCCCTAATGTCCTCTTTATGGTAAATGTTCTAGAATATTTATAAACTCGCCCACTTTCATCGCACACCGCCAGAGAGTGCAGATGTGCCAGACACACATCTGTAGGGACGGATACCAAGTCTTAATGCACATGCCGTTTCTAAGCCCAGAGACTCGCAGTGGCATATCAACAACGCACAGTGATGGCGTGCCAGTGGCTAGCGTGCTGAATGTATAGTATTGCCGTGCTATTCTATTTGATCTTCTCTGCCGGCCCAAGGCATCCTGTCTTATCTGCTCTACTGATCCAGCCGTCGCAGCCCACCTTTTAAGGAGGAGAATCGCCTCAGTGCTTAGGAGGACTGAAGATATAAAGCCCGGGGAGGGGGGGTTGTCACTGTCAGGATAATCTAATGTGGACACATGCCAGGTGCTGACGGAGGCGATTTCACACATAAATGCTTGCGGTCAATACAGTCGATGTTTGAAGGTTTGAATGTCTTGACTGAACTTTTGCGAAATATGTTTGGTCATTTTTCTAAAACATTTCTTCTTCTGTGTTGTGTCTCGTGACCTTTTCCCACGGCTAACAGGCGCGGAAGCTGAGTGCGTTCCCCTTCATTGAGGTGTGTAAAGACGACCAGACCCAGTACATGGTACCGCTGTCCCGCCAGACAGACTTCTTCGTCCCAGAGATGAGGGAAGAGGCGAAGACAGAACTGAGAGAAGAGGATTCAGATGAAGACAGAGGCACTGACATCACTGGTAGAGAC
Organism: Trachyrincus murrayi; assembly: GCA_900323305.1. NCBI lineage: Eukaryota > Metazoa > Chordata > Actinopteri > Gadiformes > Macrouridae > Trachyrincus > Trachyrincus murrayi. Next base: position 17,208 of record OOFB01007076.1, on the reverse strand, counting down.
ATCCATGTCCATTCACTATCTCTGTGACTCTCTCTCTCGCTATCTCTCTCACTATCTCTCTCTCACTATCTCTCTCTCTCGCTATCTCTTTCTCCCTTTCTCTCTCGCTATCTATCTCTCCCTTTCTCTATATCTCTCTCTCACTATCTCTCTCACTCTCTCTCTCTCTCTCTCTCGCTCTCTCCCTTCTCTCTCACTATCTCTCTCTTGCTATCTCTCCCTCTGTCGTGGAAGCGTTGTCAACGTCGTTGTCACGCACTTAGTTCACACGTCACCGGTCATCAACCAATATAAAGTAAGGGGGGTGTCATATGAACATTTCTCTGAAACATTGCCGCACTGTACCTGCTTTTTTTTTACGATTCTACGACTCATAGCCCTTGCAATTCTATTATTCAACATCATTCGCAACATTATCCAAATCCAGTGTAAACTGTCGTGCTGTACTAGGTACGTCTCGGCTCATTCTTGGATATTGTACATGGATGTGGTACAAACCTGAAACTTGTATGTGCGTGTGCATATCAAGCGGGTATTCCCCATAAACTGCCACTATGTCTAAACAAGCTGAGATGATTCTGATCGCGTTCTGACCTTCATGTAAACAGATTTAGTGCAATGCAATCTAGATTCAAGAGGAATCTAAGATATTCCTCTCGTGTGAACAGGGCCATAGTCCCAAGTAGATTGAGTTGGTGTACCAATATGAAATGCTCTTCAAATGTGTTTTTCTCATTTATTTATCACTTGATTTATTAAGGAGCAACCTTGGGACCACGGCCGGTATGCTAATGACCTTGAAGCAGAAATAAATAAAAACGCATGTGAGTGGTTAGCGGACATTTTTGACACCCACTTCCCCTGCTGCCCTGGATCCCCCTCGGTGTGACAGATATACCGGAGCCTGTAATTGTTCTGTCACTGCGACTGTGTTACTTCACGCTCCATGGATTTTAGAACTGCTGTTACTCTTCTTTTTTCTTTTTTTTTACTTGACGAGGGTGAGAGCCTTCAGGTTAACTCTGTGTTAGTATTGACTTTACCTTTTTTTGTCGAACAAATCGTTTTTTTTTTGGTATGGAAACCAACTTTGTACTTGACGGGAGAGGTGAATGTGGGTGTTAGCGGGCTAACTAAGAGGAGCTGCTCCCAGCCTTGAGCGTAGAGGTGATGAGAAAGGCGAAAAAAGAAAGAAAAATCAACTAGCAGCCCTTAAACCTAGCTTGAGGGCAGTAAACGCCCCGAGGAGACTTGCGCCTGTCAGAGGGGTTTATGTAATTTGTTAGGTGGGCCTACCTATCTGAAGGTCTCGGATATGGGGCTAACGCTAGCAAAAACACAATGAAGCAACACAATGAAGCAGCATTGCTGCAGCACCCTTGAAATGTGACGGTGATATTGTAGTACTGCTAGTAAAGGCGCATGGACCTCGGCCGTGTGCTACGATATCAGTGCTACGATATCAGTGCTACGATATCACCGTCACTTTTCAAGGGTACTGGAGCGCACACAGACCCCGGCCTGGCCCTGGAGTTGTTGTGCGCTGCCGTTCACAGCTTCCAATTGGTTTGTCAACACATGACTCTCAGAATAACCAAGCATGTCCCTGGTTTGAGGGGAGTGGGAAAAAAAAACATCTCAATGCCACCTCTTACACAAAGCAATCCATGTGGTATGGTATGGTAGGACGGTATGAAACACATACGAGTGTTGTTGGTGTTATGTTCTCAGTCCTCCCATACGATCGCCCCTGTGCTCTTCCCTCTCGCCTCTTCTGTCCTTACTCTACATAACCCCCCCCCCCCCCCCCCCCCCCCCCCCCTCCCTTTTCTCCCTCCCCTACTAACCCCCCCCCCCCCCCCCATCAGACAATTCATGATGTCATTCATGCAGTGTCCAACTTAATGACAATGGTAGATTTCACTGACGAGGATTGGAATTAATCTTGCTCGGGGAAAAAAAGTGCCTCAAAGTCTATTGCATTCTAAATGTATTCAATATTTGTATTGTTTTTAATAATTAAGCAACAAATGTGAAATGTGACTTTCCAAACACGAGAAGATGCTATGGGCACGACAAAGTGTGTTCGGTGTTTGCCTACGTGCTTTAAAGCAAACTAGATTTACCTGCAGCATCATCTGGAAGGCAACGTCATTCAAATGAGGGAACTCCCAGAGTATGTCATTATGCTGGTATGAACAACCCCACAGCTAAAGCAAATGATGAACAGTGAGCAAAGAAGGTATGGAAACTGTCGACTTCAGTTTAAAATATATTCAGCACGTGAACGGTACGTCAGAAACATTTAAAACATGTCTATTAAGTCATCCATGTGGGAAAGTCCATTGAATATCTTCCCATTAGTTTTGCTTTAACTGATCAATCCATCTCAGCCGGTCTTATGGAAGCATGCGACCAGAATTTGCATAATCACCCAACACACAACAACACGGCACCAATACAAGGCGGTGAAGGAGCTGTTTGTGCATTGAAGGTAGAGTACAATATACACGATGTGCACAGGTGGAGGTCTGAGCTCTAAATGGATGTTTTATGTTGACATGGCAGTGTGACATGTTTTTACAGTACTATAAGATTTGACATTTGGCAAACATTCTGAGATCTCGCAAACATGAAGTAGGTGATTTTTGTGTGTAAGAATGACTGTGTGTGTGTGTGTGTGTGTGTGTGTGTGTGTGTGTGTGTGTGTGTGTGTGTGTGTGTGTGTGTGTGTGTGTGTGTGTGTGTGTGTGTGTGTGTGTGTGTGTGTGTGTGTGTGTGTGTAAGAGTGTGTGTGTGTGTGCATGCATGAGAGTGCATGCGTACATGCACATTTTGCATGCATGTGTGTGACAAATGTAATAATTGCGATAACAGTCCATGATGTGGAGCTGTTCCGGTGGAAGAGGTAAACACATGTGTCACTGCTGCCTCCCCTTGCACAGAGAGATTTAATTCACTTCTATAGGAATGTCATTACTTGACAGAGAGTTTATGAAGCAAGTCGTAGCTTCAAGAGGAGTAATGGAAATTATTCGTCGATTTCAACCTGCAATGTCAAACGCTAATACCAGTAATACAGTAAAGATTTCCCAAATGGCCAAAAATACAATGGAAATCTATGCAATTTCCTTGTACATATAAACGAGAAAACCCACATACACACGAACAAGCACATATATATATATATATATATATGCATACAGTTTGATGTCAACGTGTGATTGCAATATTGTTCATAGTCTAGTGTGTAATTATTGGTTTTAATTATTGTGAAAGTACACTAACTATATTATATGTAAACCCTTGTTAAGGAAGATGCAAACACAAGTCTGTGTAATTATATGCTGCACTACTTGCAGCAGCCAACCCTTCCTTGTATTACAAGCCTAGAAAACACATGATGAGTCTTCCGGAGTATTGCACAGACAATGCATTGCTGTGTACGTGTCACCTTAGGCTTTATGAAGCAGCTTATATGAAGATCTATTGAAATATGTATTGCTCTGCAGCGTTCTCAATTAAGCATCTTTATTACAAACGCACAGACTAGGCTCCTCATCAGACTTCACAGAGAGCAAATGTTGCTTTATTTACTTTTTTAATCCATTTTTTATCTGCTTTTTGGTCACAATTGACTCACTATTCTATCTGACTATTTTCTCTCTCTCTCTCTCTCTCTCACCATGCCTCTGTCCTGTCTAATTATTTTCTCCTTTGTTGCAAACAGTTTAAGACCTTGATTCTCTGCTAAAAATCCCAACGGGCCCAATTTACCAACTCATTTAGTCAAATGGTTTCTAAAACAGATTAGACAGTTAGATTCATTGGGGTGGCGCTTTTTCAGTTGTTTTCCGTTTTTTGAGAGAGGTCAAATTATCCCGTTTAGTTTCCTCATAAATGGGCTTTTATTAACCTCAAGCACCCACATCGTATTACCTTGTTGTCCACTCTTCCCTAAAGCTGCTGTATGTGTCTGTGACGGTTATTACCGCCAAAAGCCCGGCTTCCGTCAGAAGTCACCTCACACCTCAGCTAGCATATTTACGATAGTGTCCTTCTTAGCGCTCGTACCTGTCACGCCGTTGTCTCCGACCCCATTAACATTAAGACCTATTCTTTTGAAGACTTGATTTAAATGGCTTTGTTTGGACCTGTTGCTCCCCCCCCCCCCCTCACCAAAGCCCCCAGCCACCTCCTCAGCCCATCAACAGTTATAAATAACACCCTAAAGGAACCTCTCGTAGATGAAACAGCGCTCTATATGTCGGACAACGTGCTCGAATGCCTGATAATTAGATTGCTGCAGAATGAGGAGATTTGAACGGGAGAACTGTGAGGTGTGTGTGTGTGTGTGTGTGTGTGTGTGTGTGTGTGTGTGTGTGTGTGTGTGTGTGTGTGTGTGTGTGTGTGTGTGTGTGTGTGAGAGTGAGTGTGAGAGTGAGTGTGAGAGTGAGTGTGAGAGTGAGTGTGAGTGTGAGAGTGAGTGT
>OOFB01007075.1:9179-22747 GCA_900323305.1 Trachyrincus murrayi | reverse complement strand
AACACACGCTAGACACACACACCACACACACACACTAACATAAACACACACTAGACACACACACACACACACACACACACACTAACATAAACACACACTAGACACACACACACACACACACTAACACACACACACACACACACACACACAGCTACGGCACACCGTCGCTACAGAATCTTCAGCGCCGCTCCTGTGTGGTTTCATAGTTTTGTCATTTCATAAATAATTATCCAAGATATGCATATTTCAAAAGATTTCGGTTAAGTAATCTATCTGTGGAATGTTTTGTACTGCTTGATTGTATTGTAAAATGAGGCACAGCTAAGACTAAATAAAGGTGTGATATTATTTTATTTGATCAAGGTAGATGCGTTAAGCATCAAATTCAGCCCTACTGAATTAGCTCTTAGTCTTCATTAGCTCTTCGAGGTTGCGATCTAGATTTTAGGCCTAGCCTACTTTTTTCTTGTTTAACACGACCAACCTCGATTCAGAAAACCGGCGTTGCATGTTTGTGGTTTTGTGTGCTTTTGACTGAGCAAACCAATGGGGGCGCTTCAACGAGGAACAACCCGACTGTTATTATTTTATGAGCGGGTTGAAGTGGTTTGGATTTGTTCGGGCTGTTGGCTTCAGGTGAGCCGTGTTGTGGATTTGTGCACCACACACACACACACACACACACACACACACACAGACACACACATACACACTCTCCGTATCTCCTCGCACACAAGACACATGCCACCGCTATCCCTGTTATTTACCCTCACACTTTTATTGCATGCGTTTTACCGCTGTTATAGTTAAACGTGGCTTTGCTGATTTGTAGCTTGTGTTTTCAGTGCGTTGCTGTGTCCACGTGGTTTTGTATTAACTGGGGTCGACTGGGGCTGACTGACTTGACTCTACTTAACCTCTCGTAACTGTGCCGACAAAATGGAGAAACTGGCGCCTATGGCGAAGGAGCTGTGGCGACTGCGGGGGAAACGATCGAGCAGAAACGTCAATTATGGCGGGGAAAAATGTTCCCGCATCCCACAGAGCTGTTTTTTATTTTCAAAATCTATGAATCATCAATTAGTCTACTGGAATGGTCAACGACTGCTTTGATCACAACGCAAGGTATTGGTGTTGTGATTTCCCAATGGCTTGTTTGGTTTACAAACACCACTGGGTTAACGGACATCTGTCTGGGTTAACGGACATCCGTCTGTCACATTCTGTGCAATGGAATGCTGCTTTTGATTGACCTCTCCGGGGTCGTTTCTATGCGTGTACTACACAATTGGTCAATGGCTCGTTTGGTTTACAGACATCACACTTGTGTCTTATTGCCAAGACACCCTTCCGGCACAGTTCAACCTTGGAGAAATCTCCAAGGTTGAAGCCTGGCAGACCAAAACAAGGACACGAGTAGAGTAAAGGACATGCTCTGTTCTTGATCCATTCATTTTATATTTTGACCCCCTCTGGACATCAGGAAGACCTGACTAGACGTATGACTGTGGGTGTGTTAAGGTTTGGTTCCATGCTTAACTGGTTGGTTTTGACTTGGTAGAATGTTGGAATGCTATAATTTCTATTTATTCATGGCTTAGACTGTACTTACTGATTTACGCTTGCACACACTACTCGTAACACACTCCCATTCCTTATCTACATTTGAAAGTACACTGCTGTTTAATGCAGCTTGCAGTTCTACTGCTGCTTGATGTTAGATTCTGTGCAATGCTGTAGTATGGGCCCTTTTGTATACACCACTGTCAACTTTTAGAATTCGGTTTGGCAACCCTAAACATCTTCACTGGCAAACTCTGCTGCTGTAGTACAACAAATGTAAATTTAAAGAAATTTCTTCATTTTCATATATTTATAATTTGCATATTTTGCCAAAGCTCCATTGAAAGATTTGTACAAACATCGGCAACAAAGGCCAGTAAAGTTTAGCACTTTCTAAGGGGATTAACTGAAGCACTTGATGGCTAGACTAAAATGTATTCACCATGTATTGATTTGTGTTGAATCAGCTTGCCCTGCAAGACTTCAGCATCTCCTCAAATGGTAAGTATGGAAGTATGGAAATGCCATTTTGTGACGCCTTGAGTCTGTTACTTGGATCGCCTGATGATGATGATGATGAAGACAACTCCTCCATTGAAGGCCCCCTCCTGGAAGGTAAAGGCAACTCCTAAGTGTTCTACAGAGTTTGTAAATCAAATGTTGTTTGAAATCCAGGACTGGAGCGGGAGGTGGACGGACACTAGGAGCTGTCGATGGACCGAAGACCAGGAGGGGGGCGGTGTAACGGATGTAGAAGGGTAAGATACTGAAATGCACATCTTTTAATTTCTTTCTTGGCTTGGTTAATGAATGAATCCTTTGACACTAGCACAGCAACACCAAAAAAAACTTAATTGTTTTTACTTCTGGTTTACTTCTGGTTTTTACTTCTGGTTTATTATAAACAAGCATTCTCCTTCACTAAGACTGCTGACTTGTGTATTTCAACAATGATTGGGTATTTTTGTATTGGGTAAATGTGGTATTCACACTTTAACACAAATTATAGAAATGGAAACGGTGCAAATCAAGGTAGAATAACAAGAATTAGGATACAAGATGTATTCATGTACGGCTATTGGGGTCGGAATAAGTTTAACTATGCGTGTGTGGTGCAACTATAGAGTAAGTGTGTTGACGTCCAGAAGTGGCGGGTCATCTGGAGGTCCTGGCGGTGACGGCTTGTGTGGAGACCAAGCAGCTCCTCCTCCATCCCTAAACGTAACCTTATCTAGCCTAATGCCTGAACCTAACCATCTCTAAAAGAATGCCTAAACTTAACCATCTCTAACGCCTAAACGTAACTATGTCTAACCAATACCTAAACCTAACCATCTCTTAACGCCTAAATGTAACTATTTGTAACAAATCTCTAACCAATACCTAAGCCTAACCATCTCTAAAAGAATGCCTAAACTTAACCATCTCTACTATGTCTAACCAATACCTAAGCCTAACCATCTCTAAAAGGGTGCCTAAACGTAACCATTTCTAACCGCATACCTAAACTAAACACCCCTAACCCTAAACTATTACTATTTCAAACTTTATACCTACAATTAACCATCCTTAATCTTACACCAAAACGGAACAAGTTTCCAACAGATAAACCTAAACCAAACGTGTCCATTGGTCTCTCCCACGTGCAGCAGACGGGTGCCCGTAGTGCAGGGACCCAGGCGTGGGCGGTCCTTTATCTCTTAAAGGGACACCCTTGCTGATCACTGTATTGACATGGACAGTCTGAAGATGTGACTTGTGGTTCGGAAGTATTTTATCTTGAAAGTGTCTGTACCATTTTAAATGTGTTGCCACACTCACATTGTATTTAACATGGTGCTGTGACCATAGTGTACTTTGTTTGGTTTACCTTCGATGTCTCCCATCACAAATGTTTACTATGTGAAACTGACTTCAATGTGAAACTGGCTTTAATGTTTGCATCAGTCCACTACAGAGCATGACAGAACAAAGTTGATCTACGCCAGTCTATAGCGGACCAGTGTATCAGTATAACTGTATTGGAAGAACCCTAACGATCCCTGCCAGTATCCATCAATCATACATCCTTTTTTCTTATGTTATTTTGTGTATTTAGACGTGTTGTAGATTTCGTTTGCAAATAATATTGTGTGAATTTGAAGTGTAGTTGTCTATCTTATGTAATGGGTTAAATCAATCTCACAAGCTAAAGAATCCACTTAATTCAGAATGGACTGAGGCTAAACTAGCTTTCAATTTCTAAGTTTAAATAGCGCTGGTCGTTTCACTCATGAAAATGACTCATTATCATGAGTCATATTGTCTAGTCCACTACAAATTTACACGAGACAAAACCACACAGAGTTCCACAACACTATACCTACTACACAACACCATACAGACAACACTTCACCGTTTTTTTGTTTGAAAACAAAAGGTGTCTTTCTTTGAACCACAAATCTAGCTTTGTCATTCATTTTTGATGCGATCAGGTCATCTCTTCTGTGCACATTTTGTAAATACACAATGAAGCAAGACTTTCATAGCCGGCTGAAGGCAACATGTTCTAAAAATCCAGATTCTTAATGCAAATTAACGATGAATGGGGTCCAGTTTATAGGATAATTTGTGCAAGTTTGTTAATAGTGCAATTTATTTTCTCAGATTTCAGTTTCATAGTTTATTGTAGTTATATTAGTTACATTTAGGAAAATATAACCTAGTATTGTTTCTCAAAATGCGCTAATTTTTAAGTCAATCCATTCAGGGAATTGTTCTCTATGAATCGTCCTTATCTGGTCCACTTTTGCCTCACCGTAGGAAAATATAAAACGTCTGAAAATGATATAGCTATAACTAGCTACAACTCAAGCCACTAGAGGTTGTTAATGGGAAAACTTACATAGTGCAGGTTTAATGAATAATGGATTATTTTGAAACTGATGTACATTGATGCAAGTAACAAAAGTGAAACGACCACAGGGGCTCCTAAAAGGTTTGGGTCTTTGATTAGAGCGTCATGTCCTTGTTGTAAAGTTCACATTTAAACTTGCAATGCCTTGCATGGACCCAAGCAGATTAGGAGCCAAACGGGCTGTGAATTTTGCATTAGGACAGTCTGATAAAACCGGCAAAGAGCAATGTGTGAAGATTGGGCTTATGGGTACTTGTATGATTCGCCAAACAAGTTTTTAATCTTCTATTTTTCATGTCACTTAATATCAAATGTAATGTGGACGTGTGGCAATGAATCATTTGAATTCCAATATAATTTCACTTTGAGGGGGACTGTGTTTGATCACACTTGACACACACAGTGCGAGAAAGTGGGTGTGAAATTGATTTAGCGTGAGGGTGAAGGCGGTTAAAAGCAGCGGCGGTGATGGAGCTAATCAGTTTGGTCTCTGCAACCGCATTGAGACGGCGCGATGTGCACGCTCCCTCGTGCACACCCGCAGCCCGCTCGACCGCCGAGAGCACAGGACTTAATCAGCTGCTCTGGTTGCACGCCACCGTCCGTTAAATTGCACAGAAGAGCGGAGACAAAAACTTCACCCAGATCGTTAGCAAGCACTCCTGACGCTCCTGCTCTCTCTCTCTCTCTCTCTCTCTCTCTCTCGCTGCTCTTCAGAAAGACTCTGCTCGTAGTGTAACGGTTAGGCTAGTGACACTCTAAAACCCTGTGGATTCATCAATCTAGACTCCAGTACTTGATTTGACATTGATCCATGCACGCGTGAATTCACGCTTCCATCCAGCAGCCATTCAACCACCGATCCATCCGTCCTACTACACATCCATCCGACCATCACATACACCACCCACTCATCCTGATCCATTCATGCACCACCCACGATCTATCAATCCATTATTCATCCGTCCACCCATCTATCCATCCATCCATTATTCATTCACCCATCCATCCATCTATTATTCATCCATCCATCCATTATTCATCCATCATATCCATCCACCCATTCATCATCTACTCATCTAGTATGGAACAACATATCTGCAATGCATGTATCCATCCATCCATCACCTGACTTATACCCGCCTATCCGTCCACTCCCTCCACCCCTCCACCTCTAGTGTTCTCCCTGACTCACCAGCCAGGAAGCAGACGCGCCAGAGGCCCGAGTGCAGGGAGCTCCTGACCTCGGTGCTCTGGTTGAGGGGCAGGATGACGCCCTCCTCCAGGTACAGCCAGTAGTCGGTGCTGACGGCCACACCCAGCAGCGCCAGCCCGCTGACGGCAAACACGCTGCTGAGCAAAGCCAGGGCCTTCCTGCTACACGAGCTCATGGTTCCAAACACCGGGGCGGGAGGTCAGAGGTTGAATGGGAAACACTGCCGGAGGAACTCTGTTTGGGGAGACAGGACGGTAAAAGATGGATTATGGAAGGTGGTTGGTGTAGAGATATAGATTTGGGTGTAGTAGGGTCACAAAAGTATATAAAAAAAACAAGTGTCATGCACAGGTGTTTGATAGAAACAGGTGGAGGAGGTAAAATGTTGTCCATTGTCCTTTGAATTTTGCTAATGGGTGGCTATATGCTAATACCTCTGTAAAAAAAACTACTAAAAAATCACCCTAGGAAATGCTCCATAAAGGCTTTACTAGCACTATTAACTATTTAGTGATTTAGCAGACACTTCTGGTCCATGCATGAAGTATAATTCATCTGCAGTTGTTCACGTTGCTAATTTCATTGTCCTACTTGTGCTAATTTGAATGTATGTTGATGCGTGCGAACTCGTTCTTCCATAGCCTTCGTTCTTCATAGTTGCCTAAACGCTTTGCCTGTTATTGTCGCACTGAATGAAGACCTGCAATGCAATACAGCGCACCAAAGCATCAGCTTGTTCCATTATCCAACTTATTATCCAAGGAAGTCGAGAGCCGGAAACAGAGACAACTCGCCTTCAAAGTAAAAGTTGCAGGTTTGGAAGCGTGTTGGCTGCAGCGGTCAATTTAAGTAGTGCTAAACTAAACAATTAAACAAATAACCTAAATAATAAACATATTTCATAGCTGAAATGTGACTGTATAACAGTCACATTTCTGCTACTTTTCCCACAACTGATCCTGAATAAAATTGCCAATAGGGCTTATACATCACAATGTCACATCGCAATGACCGCCTCCATTTTGGAAGCATAGGAGCAAGTTTTCATTAGCCTAGGTTACGGTATGTTTACGTTGATTTGGGATGTTACAGTATTACAACTCTCAGTACCACAAGCCCTACGTGAACAAATACTGGAATCATAGGCGGCGGGTGAGGCTGAGGATGGGGAGGAAGGTCTAATATTTTTACTAACTACCATACTTGTTTTAACGACCACGGAGGACACCGTTATTATGTTCATAACAGCAATTATCTCAACTTTTACTTTGAAGGCTCTCGATTTCAATTTTCATCGAACACGTTCGATAATGGCACAAGCTGACGGTTTCGCGCGCTGTATTGCATCGCACGTTTTCATTCAGGCAACGCGTTAACAGCATTTAGGCAGCATGCTGAACGAGCTCACACGCGTCAACACACATGTGCATTAGCACAAGTAGGACAATGAAAAAAGGCAATGCACAAGGCAATACATTTTTCATTATACAACGGGAGCAACTGCAGATTAATTACCGGTATACTTCTTAGTGAATTCAGATAGGCCTACATGTCGGTACACATGGTAGGCTGTGAACTGAACCATGTACCTTTCAGCTGGGAGCCTATAGCCACTACACTATCCTAATCATTTGTCCTAGCTGAATTGGTGGAGCCTGGCATTAACACCGCCAGGGTTCTGGGTTTGATTCCCACTGGAGCCACCCATGCTAAGACATGCGCTCACGATATTGCAAGACGCTTTGAATACAGGTGTCCACCAAACTACATATAATATTATTATGTGTGAGTGCAGTATTATGTATGCCTAGAGAACAAGTAGAATATAATTTACGGACGGAAATGTTCTCTCACACATTTATTCTTCAAATTGAGAAGTAATAAAGCGGTGAGTTAATAAACCTGTTAAGACAGTACTGAGCACTACTGAGCCTGCATCGTCTGAATACAAAAACTCGTTATTTTCAGCAGGCTAAGCTGCGTCCATGCATATCTAGACAGAGATCAGGCGGAGATATAGTGATATAATATAGTAACATATTTTTTAATAGACTGGGAATAACCTGGGCCTACACATAATCAAGTTCGTTTTTTTCCTACTCATTTAGCCTATTATTACCGACAATTAAATAATCGTGGGTTAATTATATTTAAACATTCAGTTAATACGTATGCCTTAAGTATTTTAATCCCCCCCCCCCCCAACTTGCAATAGCTAATTTATTTTAAAACTTAACTTATGTCAACCAGGGAACAACACATTTTCTGCATTTTATCATGCCCACTTTGCAAACTAAATGTGTCAGGAGAACAGGTAAAATTGCCTGCATGAAGGTCGATATGATTATGTCAGTTTTACCTCATAATTTAATAATACTTTAAAATATGTCTTCTTACCTGGAGGTAATGTGCAAGATGCCTGCGGTATGCTTGCCTTCTGCTTCCAAATTGATGTTTAACGGCTGTCGAGTAGCCTAAAGTCATCTGCGGATGCGCAACAGACAGTGATGTCGACGGATACAATTATAAACACCGAAAAAAAATAAAACGATTGATTGGGAAAACTGTGATAACCAATTTAACTAAACCCTGGGAGTTGTGCTCAGCGACATTCGCAATTGTTATACTTGTAAGCCTACTTGTCGTCGCCGTGTCTTAAAACTGTTTTCAACTGGTACAGAATTGCGAACTGCTGTAGGAGAGAAAGCGCGGGAGGGAGAGAGAGAGAGAGAGAGAGAGACAGAGAAAACGCGGGAGGGAGAGAGAGAGAGAGAGAGAGCGCTGGAGAGCGACTGAGAGAAAGCGCGAGAGAGAAAGGGAGGGAGGTAGACTAGTGATTGAGATGCTGTCAGCACCGAGGACAGCTCCTCCTGTGTAGCCTACCACATACGGGTGAACAGAGCGACATGTTATTTTATATTTGACCACTGCAGAGTGTTATCAAAGTAACCAGAAAGTCTAACGGATATCTGAAAAGCACCTGTAGTGCCATTCCATTAGTGCCATTTTCGTACAATGGGTAGGCCTATAGTATTTCTTTCAAGCATTATAAGGTATGTTGTGATTACTAAGTGTTCTTGTGATACTCAATACTCAAATAACACTCTGGAGAGAGTGTGTGTCACCACAGTTTTTTTTCAGAGTTTCGGGATGAAATCCTTGGAATAATATACTCGTTATCATATTTTATACCTTTATTTATGCACAGTATCCTTTATACCACAATAAACAGAGGAACAAGAAGATTCTGGTTACCAAAAGCAGGGGGCACTGAGAGGGAGACCAGAACAGATAACTCTAGCCTACTGTGGTATCCTGACAAGCATGTTGTACACTTCAACATGGGGCCCAACAGGTCGGTCTCTCCTCTGATACTGGTTCTCAATGTGAGACATTGTAAACATTCATTTCTCTTCTCCTTATCTTAAAAAAAAATGTCAGTTTGGTCCAAATGTGACAACATCACGCTACGATAATAGTTACTCTTACGTAACTACGGGATGAAGACCCTAAAGTAATACAGCCTCTCTAAAGTTGGCAGGTTCAGAATGAAAAACAAAACAAAGTGAAGACTTGTTGCTTTCAGTCGTGAAGTATAGTTTCAGCCTCAAAACCAAACAAGCTGCTGGCCAGAGCTTCCTTGCTAGCACAGCTGGTCAGTTTGGCAACGCCACCAATTAGCATAAAGCCAGCCGAACAAGAAACGTACAGCTGCCAAAATCGTCTTAGCGTATTCAGCTTGTTTAAAACGCTAGCCAAACAGAGCTCGGAACGGGGGAAGGCTACATGACGAGCGAGAGAGAAAGCGACAGGCAGAACGCAAAAGACGCTGCGCGGCATTCGGTTGGCTGTACTCCATGCTTCACTCCCGGGAACCAGTTGTAGCATGCAGGGGCCGTTCTCATGCTTAGATCAGGCCTAGGCACACACATGCACACTATTAAGCGAGAAACCACAGGGCTTTTGTTTTGTTCTGAGGGCCTTTGAGGGCCCCGTACAACCTCATGTCTGTCTTGGACCGGATTGATTGATGACTGGTTGTTTGGTCCTGAGAAGACCCGAGGCGAGAGGGGCTCAAACTGATTTCAAGCACCGCTGGTGAGCCTGTGGTGCGTTGTAAGCTTGGTGAAACTGGCTCACAAAAGAAAACAAACGAAGGAAAACCAAACGAAAACGAAACATCCGGTATAAGGTAATAAAAGCACATTCAGTTTGTATTATAAAATCTGGAAGTAAGATAGCTTCATGAAATAACTTTCTTTTTTAAACATATTTACAAAATAACCGACATGAACGATGTTAAACCTCGCGGGACATACAGGATCACAAAGCTTAACGTAAAACAGGAAATGGGGAGGGGAACGATTGAATAAGTCTTTTTCTCAAAACGTACAACAATTATATATCAACATATATCATAGTAGTAAGATTTACAATGATACAGACATGCACGGCATTCTAGAGAGCCTACCGCGTCAGAAATTAAGCATGCAACAGAGAGCCGTCCTGTGAATATGAAGATAGTATAGGTTCAGGTCAAATCAATAGTCAATATTTGTTGACCCACAGATTTCTGACTCTACATACACGTTTCTAAAACGTTTTTTTTGTCGTAAACTGAAATGGTGACCATAATTTGCCTCTGTAACTTTCTATATATTTCTGTAAATCTGTACGTGTAGTTCCCACAGTCCTATCAAGAATAGTGAAAATAAAAAGACCCAGTGGAAAAGGGTTTCATCTCATTGATAAAAACCGCTCCAAGATGCCGGAGACCTTGTCGTGACTAAGTACTGTTGAGCAACTGATACAGCTGTCTATAAACTCGGCAGGATTTGTACTTACTTTGCTCCACTTCTATTTTTGGCACTCGTGTAACAGCAGACTTATCTATCGTTCTGTATGTTACAATAGAAAACATAAACAGGATGCTTTTTTCGCCATGGCAGGACAGTTTGGTCAAGATGGTGAGAACAGAACGATGGACCAGGAAAAGTGCACTGTCACGTTCTGTCGCGTGTGTCGTAGCTCCTTGCATGGTACGAGGTGGCTTTGGGTTATGTACATCTTGCATCTTAATACCAGGACCTAGAAGGCATATTAGGACCGTTGTCTGTTACACACATTCAAAACACAGGAAAGAGTCGGAGAAATTAAGGATACCGGCAGGGAGGAATATGAATATATGTATATTATTTTTGGTACGAATTTCAGGGGCAGTGTGTTGGTGAAGAGAGACGTTTTCACGCGTAAAAACGTTTTCAAAGCAAACAACAAATGTGTTGTGATGATGAAACCCCACATCTCTCCCCTTCTAGATTTTCTAGATCACTCCCAGAGCTTTCCGGGAGCGTACGAACCGCCTGTTGAGTAGAAGATGACAAAAGTCTCTCCCACGGTAGGTTAATTTCTGCAAAGTCATTGTTGTGGTCCCGCTTTCAGTCCATGTCTCTCTATCTCTCTCTCTCTCTCTCGTTCTCCATCTCCATCTCCTCCTCAGTCCACTCATACAACGCTGTGCAGAGATGGGTGGATGAACTGCGTATTGACGTAGGAGAAGCCGGCAAACTCGCTCTGGTCGATGTTGGCGATGACCAGCTGGTCGGGCGGGGTCAGCATGGGCTGGGTCCGTGTGAAGAACTTGTCAAAGTTCTCTGCCCCTTTGCCGCACTGCGAAGCACAAACACGAGACATGAGGGCACAAACTGTTTCAGTTAAAACTGAAACAAAAACTAAAAAACAACCTGGTGGGAAGACGATTACAATTCTATTTAGTCAAATGCAGCGCTGTTTGACCTCCATTTTATCTTGAGGTTACCAAACAGTATGTTTACCAAACAGTATGTTTGAGAGTATGTTATCATCTCGCTTCATCTGAAGCGAGATGATGCAGGTCATTAAGGAGCCAGGTATCAGGGGTCAGGTATCTTGCGCAAGGATGCGTACAAGTAACGAATACCACCGCATAAGTCCGCAACAGTTCTAAGGACCCCTGGTTCTAGATATGGAGATATGAAGTCTCCTGGAAAGGGACGTCAACCCTGGACCCTCAGATTACAATTCTGGAGCCGCCCAGGTAACCTTCAACCCCACCGTCTCCTGACTTTCACGTGTTCTACTTCAGAGTCCTAGGAGGTACGGGGAGGCAGCACATTTGAAAGCACGATATTAAAGTGAAGGGTGTAGGAGTCATGATTGCATTAGAAAAACCAAACCCCAAGCAGCATAGGCAGAGGTCATCTTAACCAGGGCCAACCTGCAGTGGGGGCGCTCATGTGTCAGACTCATTCAAATTCAACGTACATTGCTGACGCATAATTTACAGTGGTATCCACGTACCCCATTGGCACATTAACCATTCCTCGCAAGCCGATGGGACTTGGCTTGTCAAGGTGAATGCGTGTTTACTTGCGTCAGGATTCTTTTTCAACAAAATGTCTTATGAATCAATCCTAGAATCGCTGGTGCTTGTCCTCTGCAAGTATGTAAATGTTATACATAGCTGCAACCAATGGATCGTAAATAATAAGCACATTCTTCCGGTCCTTGGTGCCTCTGAAATGCATTTTGGGAGGCCTCGTAATAGTGCTACTCAGAACGACAATACCACAGAATACATAAAAACCAACGGAATAACATCTCAATGGGTCTTTGTGTTGCTGTTGGCAAGTGTCTTCAGTCCCATTAGTGAGGCAATACGTGCAATACATGTGCCCACACGCTCCACAATACTTCCTGAATGTACCAAGCCAAAATTAGCCCCTTACTTCACCTCCTCCTCGTCTTCCATTACATCTGCCATGAAATTCTGGGTGAGGGATGTGTGTGTGTGTGTGTGTGTGTGTGTGCTCTTAGAGGTCTATTTTTAAGCCATGGCCAGTGGTGCCTTGTCTCAGTAGGCGGGGCTGATAAAGACGAGGGAGATGGAGTGTGTGTGTGTGTGTGTGTGTGTGTGTGCTGAAGCCCTTTGTAGTCACACAGGAAGCACACACACACACACACACCCTTAATTTAGCAGTACAGATATGAAGCGATGTACACACATATTAACATGCTAAAATATGTATTTTCTGGGGGGGGACTCACCACTTTGGGTTTGAAGGGGGGCTGGATCTCTCGGTTGGCCAGGCGCTCCCAGTCGATGCGTCTGAAGAACGCCTGCTCCCTGATGTCTCTCTCCCCCTCTGGCCCACAGCCCAGTCGTTTGGACGGGTGTTTGGTCATCAGCTGAGAGAGAGAGACATGGAGAGGGGGAGAGACATGGAGAAGGGGGAGAGAGATGGAGAGAGAGAGAGAGAGGTCAATTGTTTTTTGAATTGATATTTCTAGTGGGGTCCAGTCAGCTGCAAGGCACACTATCAAGATGAGAAAAGCATGGCAGGGCACTATCAAAAGACTCGCTGAACCTGTCTGTGAATATTAACGGGACGCTCTTTGTGTGGAAGTTGAACGTGTGAACAAAATGGACGCCCAGGTGTCGGGGTGAGCAGGTGCTCACGGACAACATTGATGTAAATATGAGTCAATACAATCCTCGGCAAAACCATTGCAATTGTTATTATTACTATCTATTAAATAAATTACTCTTGCACCACCGCAAGGGAAAACAATATAAAACAAAAAACAATTATAAAAACAAAAAGAACTAGCTTCCATAACAAGCGCACCGTTAAAATAAAAGATAATGAATTGAAGCGTCGTTCAAATGTGTATATGCTTCTCTCTCTATACCCTGTTTGACTGTGTGGGTGCTGCATTTAAAACCCCATTTTCCATTCCCCGTTCCCCGTTTTAGATCAGCTCGTCGTTATGACAAACCTCGTAACAAAAGCACCTAATCATTACAATCAGTGAGCGATTCATTGGTGCAACCCCCCCCCCCCCCCCCCGCAA
>OOFB01007068.1:18231-30905 GCA_900323305.1 Trachyrincus murrayi | reverse complement strand
GCAAATGAACTGAAACTGTAGTCCACTGAAACTGTAGTCAGCTGAGCCCTCTCATATATTCTCCTTTCCAGCTACTTTGGCTCAATAATTCAGGATTTATATTGCATCAGAAAACCAATGCGTTCATTTAAAGATTTTTGGAAAATGTCCCTTTTTAGTAGATAAATAGAGGGATGTATTGATTGTTGTTTGTGCAAATTGGTCCCCTATGTGAAAAGAAAAAAAGAACGAGAGAAGAGAACATGTCATACGTAAGCATAATGTATCCTATTTTTGAACCATAATGTGTATAAAGCGCACACACACGTTCAACCATCTCATCATATTTCTGTAGATATTGTGCTTTTGCCTGCAATTACAATACCAAACTGACCCCGTTGCCATGACAAAGGTCAGATTCTAACTTTGATCATCCAATTAGTGAGCTTCTTCCACCCACCACTTAAAAGGGCACTGGTTTATAACTGATAAGAGCGGAACTGATAGAATGTAACATCATGTAACTGATAGAATGTAACTGATAGAATGTAACGTACAGGATGTAACATATAGAATGCGAGTGTCTAAAGAGTACATTGTACGTGTTGCCGGGGAGCGGAGACCTGTGGCTTAGTAGACTACCAGAGTACGGTGCTCCATGTAAGAAGACATTGTAATGCATTGCTGTTGAGCTCATAAACAGAGAGGAAATAGCTTTGACTCGATGCCTGCTGCCCAGCAATTGGCTGAAATTAGTTCCCCTCTTCATATACACCAAATAGACTTCCCGACACGAGGTGTTTGTGTGTGTGTGTGTGTGTGTGTGTGTGTGTGTGTGTTTTGTATATAGAGAGAGCATGACAAGCACAAATTGCTGTACTTGGGAGGAAATAGACCCAGGACTACAAGGTACATTTCCCCTGCCATCACCAGCGTGTCGTGTCACCAGAGTGCGGTCAATTCACAGCGTGAATGAGTCGTGGTGATCCCAGATCCATAGGTTAATGTCGAGGACAGCAGTCGTGTCATGCTAGGCTGTAGTAAATGTAGAGTGGAACAGTGGTGTTAGCGTAGTATCTTGTTCATGTACCGTACGGTAAAGTATAGTAAAAATGTCGATAGAATATACTATAATTAAGATTTGATTAAAGAAAGGAAGTAATGCTTGTGTAGTGGGTAGTTGTGTATGTTAAGAGTTTGACAACTGTATAGTCTATATTGTTAAATAAATGAAGTGTGTTAGTGTATACGTATTGACGACAATAACTTACCATAGTCTAATAGTATGGTAAACGCTTCTTATTTAGTGTCTGCAATCTACAATGGTCGATTGGAATGAAGAGAATATAGACTAATATTAATAACAAAGAATTTGAGCGACTTTCACAAAACCCAAAGACACTGACATTAACTGGTTCAAATAAAAAAAACACTAGCTCAAGTCTATAAACCTGCTTTAATATATGTATACAGTATATATATAATATATATTTTAACATGTTTTTTACTTACAAAAATGTTGTACATAAATATTAAGGTATATCTCGACGAATCGATCCTGTCTGAAAAAGAAACCGGGGGTACGGACGGAGAATTACAGCATACGGCGGGAGGAGAGGGAGAATATATGAGGTCTGATTCAGGTTCTGATTCCAGGTCCCAGGAGAACCCCTCCCTCCCTCCCAGTCCAGCTGCTGCACTCACACCATCTCCCGGAAACGAGAAAAAAAATTGATTAAATTTGCTTATTCCAGGTGTGTGTGTGTGTGTGTGTGTGTGTGTGTGAGAGAGAGAGAGTGAGTGAGTGAGAGAGATCTGTGCAGAGAGGAAGAGCAGCTGATTTTTGCCAGAGACAGCTGGCGTGACGTGAATCAAACTGCCTACTGAACCTGGCCTCTGTGGGTATTCTCCTGTCCTGCATCACAACTGTACTGTACAGAAAAAATATACACCAAATAAAATGGTTGTCGAAAAAAACGAATAAATAAACTAGTCAGCTAGTCTTCCCGGGGGCCACACATGACACAAACAACATTAACAGATTCGTAAAAACAAAACCAAAGATATTCAAGGAAATAGAGATCACATTAAGACAGAACATTAAGACATTAGACACAAACAAACGCATGTGTAGGAGAAAGGAGAAAAAAAGAGATGATATAACATGAAGCTAAGACAAGGCAATAAGGAAGACGAGGAGCTGTGAGATTAGAATGGGAGCTGGGCTGGTGAGGGTACAGGGACAGCTGAATCACCGTGGGAGGAGCCTATAGCTGGAGCAGTCGGGGTTCAGCTGCTTGGAGCCAGAGATGCCGTTTACTGTGGCATTTAGGTGCACGGGTGCAAGCACGCATGCGAGCGCGTGTCCGTCGGTGTGCGCGTGGACCGGTTCTGTGAATAAATGCCTGCTAAATGGAATGGAAATCGATGAAAACAAAATAACATCCGAGAACAACACAGTGGCAAGAATACATCCATAAATAAGAACATGGAAAACAGCTTCTCATGGGTAGTGGATATTGATGGGTGGATGGTACTGATGTGATTGGTGAGTGAGAGAGCTAGTTTATGTGAGTATGGCAAGTCCACAAATACTGTGACAATATTTGTATGCAGAGTTTAAAAAATGATTACACAATTACTTAAATTACTTAAAACATGCATTTTTAATGGAAATGTTTTCCCAGGCATTAATTAACCCAACAGGAGACCCCTGGCTGCTCGTACTCACTGACTGTTCACAGTGTTGGTGTACATGGAATAATACAGTGGCTAGAAATAATACTGCAATATTGGGAAATATGCATTATGCATAAAAAGTATCAAGGAGATTTACTACAGTAGCAGGTTGCACACAGATTCTACGATTTCGGCTACTGCAGTGTAGCCACAAGAATCTTAAAAATCAGACTGGAAGAGTGAATGTGAATGTGAGGAACATAGTAAGGGTTTTCAAAATGGTGGCACTCTTGACCAATGGAAGAATCCTGACACTAATAGATGACAATGAATGATTTAGAGTAGAGTTAAGGGAAGGGTGGGCATTGGAGTTTGGAAACCAGAGGGATAGTACCAAAAGTGCCATGTATGTCTCAGTTTGAATAAACTAAACCTAGTGGAGTTATGTACATAAACACACCAACCTAGTGTCAACAATCGTGATCGTATTCTGAATCATAGACAGTCTAAAAGCGCCTGCTGCTTACCAATAGTGGTATGATAAGTGACGTTTGAAGTAAAGCTTGCCAGTTTTGTTGATTTAGTGTGTTTTGTAGATCATAGTGGTGGCAATAAATCATTCTCCTGAACACTTATTTTCTAACAAACAGAAGGTCGTTTGAGCATTTGAGTCACGACCCTGGAAATGAGAGATACCCGAAACTGCTCGTACACGAGAAAACGCAGGGGAGTGTAAACTGTAGAGTTGGTAAGCTCTGAGTCTTTACTTACACAAGGACACGAAAATCAAGGCAGTTACTAAGTACAAAAGGGGTCAGGCTGGGGCAGAATCCAAAGCGGGGTCAAAAACGAGGTTTAGATCAGGACCTACAAGAACTGCCGCGCAATAATCAGACCGCTAAGGCACAAGGACGGTCTGGCAGAGAACACAGGAAGTGAACTGGTACTAGGGAGCTAATGAGGGAATGGGGACCAGGTGAGCGGGGACGCTGAGTAGGTGAGGTAAATCTACTTGCGGAAGCGCAGGCAGGTGGGAGTGGCAGGCTCTGAAATGAATTAGAATTAGAACACGAATGTACAAACAACCCAACTGAATAAATAAATGAAATTCTAAACCATGACATCTAGAGCTGGTAAACCCGAGAGCTTACAAAACATCTAGACTCTAGAGCTTGTAAACTCTGGAACTTGTAAACTCGCTTGGAGCCTGTAAACTCTAGAGCTTTTAAACTCTGGCGCTTGTAAACACTAGAGGTTGTAAACCCCATATCTTTTCAACTCTAGAGCTTGTAAACTCTGGAGCATACAAATGTCTAGACTCTAGAGCTTGTAAACGCTGGAGCGTGTAAACCATAGAGGCTGTAAACTCTGGAGCTTGTAAACTCTGGAGCTTGTAACGCTAGAGCTCATCAACTCCATATATTTGAAACTGTCGAGTTTGTAAACTCCAGAGCTGGCGGTGGGTTCAACACAACACAAGATGGACCAACCTGCAGCTCCCCACGCCTTCGGCTGCCATTCACTGGAACATGGCAGTAGAAACTGGAGTCCTCCGGCAAACGCTGAATCCTCTCCACCCTGTAGATATCTCCTTCAAATAGCTCCTTCAGAAGGAGGGTATCTTCATCTCCTCTCTTCCCCAGGCCAGAGATAAGCTCTTTATTTCCGCCCTAAAACAGGGGAAGCGACACCATGCATCACTCTGAGATGCATGTGTCTGCATGCACGCGTGGTGGTTCTTCTAGCCCCCTGAAGGACGTGCTTACCTCTGGGGTATTACCGCTTACCTCTCTTTTTGAAGAGGTAATATTTTGGACTTCCGCGCGGTAATCCAAAGAAAGAAGCAGAGCGTGTTTTTGCAAGAGCGATAATACTTAACCCTGGCAATGAGACCTATGTGCGCTATGTGGATTTTCTACATGTCATGTAGACCGAGAACGTAGAACACATGAATCACCACGCTGGTTCAAATCAATCACACGTTCATTATTATGTCACACCTGTCGTCCCCCAG
The DNA here is from genome assembly GCA_900323305.1 of Trachyrincus murrayi. Taxonomy (NCBI): domain Eukaryota; kingdom Metazoa; phylum Chordata; class Actinopteri; order Gadiformes; family Macrouridae; genus Trachyrincus; species Trachyrincus murrayi. The sequence goes on along the minus strand of OOFB01007068.1, from coordinate 26,233 downwards.
ATGAGGACGGAATAAACACCTTATCTGATGATCCTCACTTTCTCAGTGAAGCAGGTGGTGGAAAACGTCTCTTTCTTGGTTTTTTGAGCCATGACAATATCAGGCCTTGTTTAATTCAGCCATGCAGGGTCTTAAAGGCTCCGTGCCTTGCCTTTAACCCCTCAAAGGGGCAAAGGGTCACTCTAACTGGAGCGCTAGGGGAGAGCCCTCCACCACTGACCTTGTTGTTCCCAAGTGGCCGAGAAGCATGGGGATCAACATCTTCGACGATGCTTCAGCCAATTGTGAAGAGGAGAGGTGGGCTAAGAACCAACTCACTGGATGCAACGCATTTTTGTCTCACTGTGATTGGCTGATGCATGCATTTAATTTTTATTAATTTCAAGACGCTGTTACCGTGGAGTATTTTAGGGAGGCCATTAGAGACGATACACATTTAACTGTGATTCTATATTATTAATTATTAATTCATTATGAAATAATGTATCAAAGTGTAAAGACATGAGAGGTGGTTATTTGTCCAAATAATATCAATTGACAGTTTTGATACACTATTCATCCTGGGACTCATCCCAGGAGCGTTCATATTGATGAACGTCACGCACATTGTAATGGCAGATATGTAAAAAAATATGTTTTTATGACTGCTTCTCTGACCATATTTTCCACATTTATTTCATTTTGTAACCTGAAGGAATATAGATAGAGATCTTTTCGTTGTCTCTTTGTATCTACTGTGTTGTGCCTCATTATTGGAGCTTGCCCGTACTATTCGAGACAGGAGATGGAAAGGAAAGGTTACACCCAAGGTTTAACATGAAAATACCTCATGAGGGGCGCTCACCTCCCCAAATGCTAGAGAGATCGCAGGAGGTCGTCCACGTCCAACAATTCGGTCTCCCATCTCACAAAGCTTCTGTGACCTTTTTGCGAGATTATGCGTAACAACCTTATTTACCGTTTGAACAACGTACGCTGACTGTGCCGAGGAAAATGGTAACCCAGCAACACAATTAAATGGAAAAAAGTAATCACGTGGCTCGTGTCAAGTGATACACACATGAAGAGAATGGTAAAATGAAAAAACTGAAAGTGATAATGGTTCAACTTTTTACCTTTCGTCAATTAAAAAATGTCTCTCAAGAGAGGCTTCATCGGCGAAGCTTTTTCGTGGCTTCATTTCAAATCCTCTTCAGTGTCAAAATGTCAGGAATGGATTTTCATTTGATGTTGATGATGCTGTGTTTGTGAACTTTTGACTGTGTATCGGAGCTTCGTTGGGATACAATCTGCATATCAGTAGTATAATCTCTGTTGGTCCTTTGGGCTCTGCACTGAGACAGTTGCAGTATAGCTCACATTCTATGCAGCTAAAACAAAGTTGTTAGCCATTGACCATTCAAGAAAAGACGAGATATGCTAAATATGTTTATCAATGAACAATATATAGGCTACATGAATATATACAGAACTAAATACAGAAATGATTAAACAAATTGAAATTGATTTTATTAATCATGCCATGCTATTGACAGCAACGTGTGCTACATGCTGGTGATATATTATTTACAAATATTACAGTAATCAAAATGCCTTCATGTACTGTTAAAAACAAGCCATTGAAACACAAATTAGCATTGAAACATTAGTTAATTCATGGGCTTCTTTCTAAAGATTAAGGTTTGGCATGTGCTCTGCGACCCACTCACAATGCCCTCGACCCACCAGTTGGGAAGCTCTGGTAGAGCACTCATTACGGTGACAGGAAATTGAGAACTGACCAGGGTGTACAAACTGGAGTATTCAGTTTGTACCTAAACCTGTATCCTAAACCCTAAAAAACATAAAAAAACATAGGTTAGTCCTAAACCTAGGCCTAACCTATGTTTTTATTTTGTATACAAAATATTTCAGATTTTGATTTGAATATGTATTAGGCTATTTATTCATGTTAATATGAATTGTGTTATTATTTGTAGGCCTATTATTATTATCATTATCATTATTATTTCGCACGGGGATGAGTGAAGTAGGCCTACGCCTACATTGTATTGTATATTTTTATATAGGCCTATCCTGTCTTGCGTAGTGCTTGGAAAAAACCTCTTGGAATAATCTGCCGTTCTTGTCTGTGTGGATTGCGTAATATAGGACTGTAACAGACAAAGGACATGCTATGACGCTCCGACGGTCATTTCAGATGACGCGTTTTTTCGTGTTCTTCACCGTCAAGAGTTACCTTGAAACTCTCATCTGATGTCCTCAGTCGAAAGCCCTTTGAATTCACACTTCCACGTGTGAATTGTAAATGTCTTGTTATTCTAAAATTAATATTGTGCTGTTTCCTGTCGCGGTCTCGGTTAAATGTCTCAGTAGACCTACCCGTGTTCACAGCGACATTAGGCTACTTGAATTACTTGAAATCAGTGCAAATATTATGATTTCCTCCTTTTTTTTTTGCTTGTTCACATATTTGCGAGATACATAGCCTAAACATACCGCGCAACGGCTCACTGCCAATGCAAAACTTACACGCGCTTTCTCCGGTGGAGCGGCAGCCGTCAGCCGCCCCTGGCGCCTCCGGAGGAGGAAAAAGAGACGAGGCGAAACTGCGCGTTTTTTCACACGCGTTTTGCGACACGCAGCTCCGCGCTCCGAGCCGCCGCTGACCGCGAGAGTCCGTCGCATCGACGCTCCGATCGCACACAGGTAAGTGATCGCGTCCGTACCTGACGGCGATAACTATTCTCTCGCTCTCTTTTTTTGTTGTTGGTGTGGCATGGTTTAAAAAACAAAAAACTAAAAGAGTTGGCCGGTGGGGGTTATGACATCTGTTTGGAGATCAAGGGATCAGGCGCCGACTGTGAGATAGGAAGGGTCGCGGGGAAATATTAGGCCTATCCAAGTGATATCATATTTAATATCATCCAATGTGTCAGCGCATGGGGTTTAACGGCCAATAATGAAGAGATGAGCTGGTGTCGAGAACAAATGAAAGACAGGACTTGGATGCTTAGCGTCTTCACACGGCGTGTCATTTATGGAGCAAGAGAAGGATAACTCGTGTATTTTTATTACATAGATAGTTTTTGAAAACCTGCCTAATATTGACAATAAAAGTGCTTAACTTTGATGACAGCTGGTATATATAGGCCTATATATAGATAGATAGATAGATAGATAGATAGATAGATGCAACATTTAGATGTTGTGCAAAAGCCAAAAGTTAAGGTAGGCCTATTTATTAAAAAGATATGGTCTGGCACTAGTTTACCAGTATGTTGTGTCAGCATGTGTGAATAACATTCAAATGAAAGAAAAAAGTAAACAAAGCCATATGTAATTGAAAAATGTGATGTAAATCTTGCTGTAATGTGGTACAGTAGCTGCCATAGATTTTAAACCCTCTCCCCCCCCCCCCCTCTCTCTCTCTCTCTCTCTCTCTCTCTCTCTCTACCGCTCTGGTACAATTTGCTGCTTGTGTAAAAGCGTTGTACAGTAAGACAGATGCTGTCACAGAGGCTAGGTGAAGTTGTAACACTTTTTTGCAATACTGACACATGTTTGTGATAATGATCCACACACATTTCAACACATTTCCTTTTTCTTTTTTTTTACATTTTCATCCCTAGTTTGTCTGAATGAATACGGTGGTTGTTCATTGCTGGATATCTGTGAAAAACCAACCGTTTTAACTATTAAAAAAAATGGTTTTGCTATGCTCAGGAATATTTATATATATATATATATATATATAAAATATATGTTGGCCATTCTTCTGTACTTGGATGAATCTTGCAAGCTGTCCATCAACTTTTATTGTTGCTTTTCAAAAAGTATACTTCTCACATATCACAATCTGATATGACAAATTACTAACCAACAAAAACCTTAAAATGAGACAAACCATTCCTACATTACTGGCCAACTAAAAGACAAAGACAAAGCCTTTGCGTTATCTTTCCTATATGGTGGATCAGATAGTGGTGGCTTGACAAAGCCTTCACAGTACTGTATATATATATATATATATATATATATATATATATGTTTCCTCTATGGTTGGACAAAGCCTTCACAGTAGCTATATGTTCCTCCGGTGGATCAGATGGTGGTCAGTCTGACCGCCGAGAGAGGAGCTTGTTAGGTGTCCAGCAGCAGGGAGGCTCTCTGATCCTCTGAACCCTGACCACGCCCGCTAATTAGGCAGGTGGTGCAGAGTGAGGGACGCACTTAAAGGTGGGGGAAACACCGACCGAGGTAAAGGTAAGAGAACAGAGTAAGAGAAGATGAGAATAGATGAGAGGAGAAAGGGAGAGAAATGAAGATATGAGACGATGAGATAGAGGAGTGGGGGGGAGGGGAAAGGAAGGGAGAGGAGGGAGAAGAGAAGAGGAGAGGAACGAAGATGAGATAGGATAGAGAAGAGAAATGAAAGAAGATCAAATCAAATATGAGATCACTTCAGATCCTAAATGGAAAATCCATAATCCTCTGCAACCCAATGTTCAACCTAACACGTAAACTAATCACCATTTTAAGATCAATAAGACTGGAACTACAATTCACCTCTACCCAAAAACCACACCACTATAACAATGAGTTTCTAAGACATGATGAAGGTTGAATTCTCTGCCTGCTTGCCTTTGAGCAACCAAAGTCAAGACCATCAGACACAAAGAGGAGCTGCCCCAACTTCACGTCAAAGGATAAATGATGTGTGTATGAAAACACAACACAGAACCACACATAAATGAATCAGTCAGAGGAACTGCTGGTGATGCAGTCGGTTGGCAGAGGGATATAAAACAGTTTCTATACCGAGGTGACCATGACAATATGCACCTATCATTATGCCAACTGCTATTAGTGGAAATTTCCATTTGGAAATGAGTGTGCCCGCTTGGATTTGTATTCTGCCATCATTGTTCAAAATGTTTAACTAGAATGTATCCAGAAACGATCTGGACTGTGGAAATTAATGATGTCCCAGTAGCTTATTCAAATGTCACCATTTTAATATAAAAGGTAAATTAATTAAAAGTGGACGCCACTAGCTCCTCACCGAACATATTCATTAACCCCAAGTCAAATTAATTCCAACGTTGCATTGTGCTGGGGAGAGATAAGTTGGTGCTGTGGACATTGTTCTTATGTGTTATCGGTTATCGGTTGGTTTCCATTAGTCCCAATGCTGGCATGATAATGAGTCAGGAATGGCTAGACCAAAGGGATGGCTTCACTTAGATATATTGACGCGAAAAGCTTGTAAAGGAGCAGATTCAAAGTACAACTGTCAAAGTAAAAGTGCTAATGAGCAGCGGTCTTGCGTAACAGCAAAGATAAGTGACGTTATTTTAACTAGAATAAACAGCACACAACATTTAAACAGCATGTAACAAATACATTCACTATTTTAACATAATGTACCACAATCACTATTGAAAAGTCTTCTACTGTAAAGTTTACTGGCAGGTTTGAAACCAAAAGTGTCATGTAGTGTAGCATACAAACATTTGTTTAATCCATAAGCAGCCACTTCAGGTTCAAGCATTTACTTTGTTGCACACACACCATTTTACCTGCAAGACACGTGTCAAGCAATTTACAGTGAATGCAGCTACATGCTAGTAAGGAGCAGGTAGGGGTTAGGGTTTACAAGGGGATTCATAGAACCAATTACCGGCATCTCTAGTTCCCTGTTTCTGTCCCTGACACAGGTTGCCCTCACCCGGGGGTGGCATTTGGACATGACTGTAACCACTATCTGCTCCCTACCTGCCCAGCTGACAGGCCCTGATCATAGCCCTAGAGGGGGAGAGAGAGAGCGGGAGAGAGAGGGAGAGAGAGAGACAGAGAGTAGCTGTCCACATGAACAGCTCCTCTCCATGTACTCCAACATCCAACCTTTAATGATCCACACCAGTTCGGACGGTTCGGCTTTAGCTGATTAGACCTCAAGAACAAGCTGAATTCTAAATGTTCTTCCTGCTAGTGAGTGGCTTCAGTACATTTTTGCGGAAGTACAGATTTTGTGTGTATACAATTATCTGATATCTCCGATATCCCCCCCATGGTCCTCTGATTTTCCTCTTTGGTTTATTGAATTCTTCATTAGAAGACCATAAATTCACAAAATAGGAACATGGAGACACACTCCGATATGAACTCCGATTGATGTCTGATATACTGTGCTGTGTTCTACGCAGCCGGTTATATATAGCACATGTACGGCAAGGGAGGACCACCTCTGAGTTGTTATTTCAGTTATTTATTTATTCATAATATTTCAGGTACAAAAATAGGAAGACCCAGAGGGAGGAGGAGGGGGAGATACAGGGGAGGGGGGGTGATGTGGGATGTGCATGTGTGATACACACACACACACACACACCCCCACACACACACTTGTGTTTTGCGAAAGCGGCTCGTGTGGGCAACTATCTCCACCGAACACGGAGAGACTAATTGCCAGCACCAGAAAACGAATCAAAAGCAAACCGAGCTGTGACCTGATATTCAACAACATAACAATGTTTATCTGAGGAAGAGATCCCAGACAGATTCAGGACTGGAACTCTCATTCACCTTTACCTCAGAGCTCCACAACGAGGCTCAGTGTTTCTAATTGGATGAAGTCACATATTACATGGATGACATCACAAATCGGGATGACATCACAACTGTTGATTGAGCGAAGTAAAATTTGCCGGAAAAACGTTTTTGGCAGCGATCAACTCGGCCCCCGTGGGCTACATCAGGCCGTTTTAGCTACACTGACATTCTCTGTACGGAGCAGAGAATAGAGACGAAAAAGAGGGATCGTGAAGACCTGTTCTTCCTTCAGCTCTGTTTGGTTCTGAGCCCTATCAGCTCATTATTGACCTGTATCTTAATTCACTATAAGTCGGTGTGGAGGGAAGGGGGCGTGGCTTGGTATCGGGCTGCAAACAAGGGGAGCGGGGCGGCTGATTCCCGGGATTGACGCGGCTGTGGGTGATGAGCTTAATGAGGCCGGCTATATAGTCATGTGTTTTTGCTCTCTCCCGCAGTGAGACTGGTTCCTGAAGCCGAGTATCAGGAGCCGGCGTGCCCCGTGAATGTCCGGGGCCGTATCGACACTGTTGGACTGCCGACCATATATTGTTGTATGGCTGTAAGCCGACCGTTGTGTTATTGTAAATAGTTTATTGTGAGCGGGGAGTACTGAATGTTTGGCACTCGGTGTCACAGTGACAGTCCAAGACTCCAAACCGCTACTCGCCTCTCTTCCATCTCGTCAACCCTGACCATGAGGGAGGAATCCTTTACAGTCGGCTTTGGATAAAAGCGTCTTGCTACCCAACAACCGAATAGTAAATAGTATTTTTTTAAGTTTGAACATTCTCAGCTATGTGAAGCATCTTTTTAACTGGACAACCTAAATAATGTTGACATGCAGTACTTCATCGACATAGCCTGGGGCCCCATCTCCATGCTTCTGCTGCATGTTGAAAGCCATGCTGAACCAGGAGATGGAGCCCCGAGAGACGACTGAGAGAACAAAGGAACCCTTAGTGGGCCTATATTGGAGGTCTCTGCTTCAGCATATTCCAGACACTGTGCTCCTCTGCTACTTTCAGGAGTGAGAAGCGGGAGAGGGAATTAGAGCAGGTTTTTGTTAGGTGTGAGAGTCATGTGTTATTACAGAGGGGAGTGGAGGAGAGCCTCTTGTGTTATGATAAGTTGGTGTTTATTGGTCCAGTGACTCACTGTTGTCGTGGACGTGGAGTCATTGCTGTGTGTGACTATAGCCTTTATCAGTCCCGGGTACCCACAAGAAAACCTGGTGTGTGTGACTATAGCCTTTATCAGTCCCGGGTACCCACAAGAAAACCTGGTGTGTGTGATTATAGCCTTTATCACTCACGGGTACCCACCATACAACCTGGTGTGTGAAAGGGACTGAACAGAGGAAAGGTAGTCGGCACTTTGGTCAACTTAGATTTTGGATTTTCTTGTT
>OOFB01007064.1:0-11366 GCA_900323305.1 Trachyrincus murrayi | reverse complement strand
TAATGACAGCTGTAGTACAGTAAAACAGTCAATTGTAGTTGAAATTGGATGTGATAGAAATAGCAAAAAACATAAACATCCAACATTGCTGTTGAATAGAGGGCTTTACATATGATGATCTGCCGACCATGATATTGCCCATAAAAATGTACTACCTTACCAAGTAATTTGCAATGTACATTTTAAACACGGAGAAAGGACAAGCTCTGTAGTTATTGATTTTATTCAAATGAACCAATCCACTATCTGAATGCAACGCCACTTGATTGTAGGGACTCGTTTTAAATTTGTGTTTAATACTTAAACAGTGTTGTGGCGGCATGTTCACGATGCGTTATGCATGTTCTCGGTACCATATTCACCCAATAGCCTATTGCAGCAAAACCTATATGACATGCAGATATAACCAAATGTGGCAATATGCTAGGCCATGGCTTGATCAATTTCAGTCCTATTATTTTACATTAGGCCGCAGTAATAAATCATATCGTACTGTAGTGATGTTGTCCCCGGTCCCAGTAAAATAAATCACAATACTTGAATTACATTGATTAAAATAATTGTTGGTCGGATTAGCAAATGGCATGGAATGGTAGTACTAGCCAAAATCTAGTACGTGGAAAGGCAAGGTGCTATCAAACTGTAGTTAGAGACTAAAGAGAAGGATCAGCGAAGAAGACTAATGTATGATTTCCTTGACGAGTGGACCGAGCTGTCGCTAACCAACTTGCATTTTCGCCACATGCGCAAATGTCAGCACTCTGAAGCGCCAGTCAACATTAAGCCGCATTTTTTATCGTAATCGACTAGACGGTGTATAACACAAATAACGTTGTGCTGATATAGTTAGCGTTAACTTGCAATGCGCCCTGGCATTTCGAGTATGTGGCCATTTATCCGCCATGACTGTAGCTATGCAAGCTAACTAGCCAGCTTACGTTTGCAAAAATAAGTAACCGCGGCTAAAGGATGCAAGCCGATGCTAATACTAAGTAGCATAATGCGCTGGAAATGCTAGCTAACAGAAGCTAATATAAGCTCATTAGTCGAGGTAGGTGTTAACTTTCAAATAATATATTTCCTGGGGAATGACAGGTTACGTGTAAGAAACTGAAAGTGTAAATAAAAACACATACCCCCTTGATCAATTTGATGATGGAAAATCTCGTCGAGAGCTTTTAACAAGCTAACAACAAGCTCTCCTCTCTCTCGCCGGTGAAGCCACTTGTGTGTGATTAGTGTCGTATCTTCGTCAAGATGTCTGACTACCGCCACCTACGTCTCGCCAGCGCTGGGACGGATTCGGTGGAGGCATACATCATTGTTATTCTTAGAGTTGGGGATACCAGGTTTAGAGTGGTATCAATGCAGGCGTGAAGCCCAATGACTCGTGAAGCAGACTACAAAATGCAAAACGAGGAATAATAAATAAAACGGAAAATAAAATATCTGAAGCACGTTCACAAAATCATTACATTTTGTAAAGGGAAGTAAATAACCCAATTCACAAATGATGCAGGCTTGATATGTTTTAAGAATAAATAGTTTGTCTCCCATTTACTATTAAAAAGTAGACAGCAATAATGAGTTCAAATATGGTCAGTGGTGTCATGAAAATGCCCCTGAAGCATATACAGAGGCCCACATATTTGCTTGCTTTCATGTGTGTGTGTGTGTGTGTGTGTGTGTGTGTGTGTGTGTGTGTGTGTGTGTGTATCTGTGTGTCTCCATTTGTGTTTCTGGTCTGAGGTTTATACCACCAAAATATTAAAATAAACCAAAAGGTGGTCCATTCTTAAAATAGCCAATCACTTGAAAATGGAACAGTAATTGTTCAATGTCAGACATTGTTGTTGATGTCATGATGTTGTTTTTTAAGTGGACAGTTACCTTTGACAAACATACAGTAGGCAGGTCAAAGTGGTTACCAGGGGCAGACAGTTTCTGTTAGCAAGTACTCTCCCTTGCTCTTTGGGGACCTTGATTGAGGATATCCTCTAAATGATTGCTTCAATTGTTGAAACGTGTTCAATGTTTTTCAAGTCTTCCTCCCTAAACCAATGGAAGGTATACTTTAGGTCATGTCTGTCTTTGTAAAAATCCATACTCAATGTAATTTAACATGATTTATCCTGTATCCACAACTTTATTAATACTGATTAACAGGATAAAGGATAAAAGGTGCAAAAGCAGATAGCATTTCCACAGGCTATAACTCATGTGAACTTAACCTCTGATTCCAAACAACTTTTAGCCATTAGGCTGTGATGGATGTTACTGAGGAAGGCAGACCCCTTTCCTCTTAGGGATGTGCTGGCATAATCATATTGTCCTTTATTTAGGACAGTTGGGAGTTCTGCTCAAAGTAGCAGTCAAGGTGCTATCTCAACAAATAAACAAAGGAAAAGCCCTTTTTTTAGTGAAAAATAATCCTGTTCTTAATTTTTCTAACTATGTGATGTTTTGGACACGCTGATCTAAATATCACATTGTGATCATTTTAGTAGATATTCTTATGGCAATGTGACAGACATACAATTTGATCTACTTTTTATGTATCTTTACTTATCAAGTACTCCACACCACTGTTGTCTCTGTCATGTATTATGTAGGAGTCAGATCTGCACCACTACATTTCATTGTGTTGATCAATGTGACTGTGAGACATTGCAACATCAACAACATCAACATTTGCCTCTCAAATCAATGTATTTATTGTGTGAATTATTCTATACATATAGTTTTGCGATTCATTCAGCCTTCAGTAATAACAGATATGTACAATTATTTGTGATATTGACACAAATCCAACCATATCAGATGCACAACCTTATCAGATGCAGACCTCGGCCTGGGGAGATTTTGGCCTTGAGATTGCGTCCTTTTGACCTCGGCATTTAGACTCCACACCCAGGCTAAGTATATAGTGTGGGAGCCTGAGCCAAGGGGAGGGACTGAGAGCGTTTGGGGAACCGCCCCGGTAGACAGATATTGTCTGTGCTAACGTCTCAGGGCATTCCACTGTTTCCTGTCTTTGCACGCTGTGAGGCAAACAATAGTCCCAGGGGTGTCCACTGCCTTGAGAAGAGTGTGTCAACAGCATGATCTGTACAGTACAGTACACACACACACGCACATACACACACAAACATGCATACACACATACACTGTCCAGCCCTGGTTAGGCCTACTTGGCCTCCTGTTGGCCCCTGCATCTCTGAATGGGAGAGAGACTTGGCAGCAGCAGACCTGTCCCATGAAAGAAGCCGCAGTGCGTGTCTGACAGCCATTATCTGACCTGACAGGCAGGTTGGCCAGGAAGCTTTAGGGGTGAACAAGGGGCGGAAAGTCTGGGGCGGGGGGGGTCTAGCTTGTCATGCACTTGAGATACTGCTCCATAAGGGTCTGAACGTGGTGGTGATGGAGGGCGGGGGTATCGCTATATAGTTTTTCTCCTTCCTATTTGCCCCATGGTGTCCTCTGCTAATGTCTACCAGATGGGGCCGGGGGATCAGGCAGAGCACTGCTGATGGCTTTGACAGAACAGTTATGCCAGAGATGGATTTTGAGGTCATATCCTGTACAGGGATGTGGCTAACTTTTATAAGAAATCACAGCAGTCAGACAAGGCCGTTCCAAGCATCGCTTCAGCCCACCTGGACACATAAAAAAAGTATAATTGCTAATAAACTTTTTGTTATCTAACCCGCGCATTTGATGGTGATCGTCCTTGACGTCAGATATAGAATCAACGTGTCCCTGGTTGATCTCAAATCTGGTATTTACCTGGGGCCCCAGGGCCCCACAGGGAGAGCCTCGATGGGGTCGCCCATTGAAGCCTTTCTTCCTTCCTGTCCTGCTATGACATCTTCCTGCCTCATGGGCCCCTGGGAGCCATCTAGTTAGGGTCCACTGCCCCACCCCCCAACAGGATAGGCGGCCCACTGACAAGTGGGCAAATTAATAAATAAGACTGCAGGGTTCCTTGATGCTGCTGCTCGTGCAAAAACAGATTTCCAACCATCACTTGATGGGTGATTTAAAGAATTCTGGATGTGATTTAAAGGAAATAAATATTTAAAATTCCCCTGTTGTTTGCGGTTACAGTTGAGCATGTGATGTGTCTAACATTGCAGATTGTGGGGGATCTATGGATTCCTGAACCAGATAAGTGTACACTACACATGCATTAAACAAATTATTTAAATTTTTTATTTTAATTCTCTGTATCTTAGATTATATTATGATAATAATATACACTACTACTATATGATGACTACTACTACTACTAATAATAATAATAATTATTATTATTATTATTATTATTATCATTATTATTTAATACATTATAATTAGCATTATAGTATTATTTTACAGTGTGATCTATGGCATTAATATATCAGCAGCTGTGTTCGTCTGGAAACAGGGTGGGAGGTGATATTAGCTGTGACTGATTAGCAACACATGTAGGATCACGACCCAAGAGATTTATCAGTTGAGACAGAGTCGCGTCAAAGAGCCCAAACTCTGGCTACACCTAGATACAGAGAACACCGGTTATTCAGAAACTCTCCATGTCCATCTTGTGGGTATACTGGACGAGGTGAGACAGTAGTTTTGCAGCACTTTGTCAAGTTTGCACAGCCAGCAAAGTATAAAAGACATTAGTTTTTTGACTATGACACTGAAAGGAAATTCTGCCTTTTCTCTCCTGAGGTGGATCTTGCTGGGCAGAGGTCCAGCAGGGTGATACACTTTCTCTGACGATGATCACCCTCATGGGAAATCACCACAACAGCCACTGCTCACTTAGTCTTTCCTGTTTTGCCTTGTATACCTTTTTTTACACACTGGTTTGTTCGATTCGGAGTCTGAGTGATTCATTCTTCACTCACTGGCACCCTCCCTGTCCAACTGCCTGGAAAAGGATTCCTGTGGTCAAGAAATGCTGCCATACATCTATTTTAGAGAGATACCCCACTGTGGGAAAGATTAATTACTTCCTGGTTTGAGATTCCTACATATTGCCAAAAGGAAAAGGTAAATCTGTATTGGAATTCCCCATGCACAACCGTCCCCCCTCCCCACACCACCAGCTAGAGATGGAATATTCAACGGGCCAGAGACGCCAATCATAGATAGCACAACTTATTATTTTAGGGTAGGCCCTATGGCTGGCCTTTATATGTCTATTTTATTATCTTTTTAATTATTGGGATTTGTCCTATGTAAATTATTATTGCGATGTAAATAATCATTCCTCAAATAAAATGTGTTTTCCAAGCCTTTGTCCTTTATCCTTTAAAATGTTTGACATGATTAATTTGGCTCTGTAGTGCACCAGCAACAAATGGTATTGTGGTACTAGGTTGTACCTATAGGCCCAATTCACTTTACTGGGTTTGACGACTAAGTTAGCCTTGTGTACAGATCAAATTACTTACGTACAAATTAACATTGTTTTATTCCAAAAATATATTTATTTTAAAGGAAAATAAAATAAATGAAAAAATAAAGCAACAACCATCAAGTCTCTTTTTGAAATAGATCCCACCAATCACTGTTGAAGAAAATACAACAGAATCTATGGATGGGAATAGTCTTTGCTTTCATATAATATCCCTGAAAATCTGTGTTTTTTCCCACAGACTGTTTGCTTGGTGAAGATATTTTGTGATTCCCAAAATCCTCCCAGTCTTCGGATCTTATTTATTTTAGGCCAAGTAACGAAGCACCTCAGGATGGCTGGTTTGTGAACCGACAGGACTCTGTGATGGTGAGTGTGTTATCTGAAGTGTTCTTTGAATCGTATCTGGGACTCCAAAGCAGACCTCTTCACCGCCGACTCATTCGTAGTGTGTTACCTCTGTGCATTTTCACACAGTCTCGTCTGTCTTTGACCTGAGAACAAAACAGAACAGGATCATCAGTCTCCTTTTGTCATTACTCATCAAAACACCATTATCTTAATACAAAAGCAATGAAATGGTTTTACAGTCATTAGAATTAAAGAATTTAGACATTCTTTAATTCACAAAGAGGCATAGGCTATACATAGATATAACCTATGCCCCTACATAGTGCTAGGACTTGCTGTCCTTTAAAGGATGTGCAATCAAATCCAGTGCATTAGAATAACCTATAAATAACTAATATAAGTTAACTATTCCCAACAGAGTGATTAAGACGCAAATTAAAATCCACGTCTTCTTATAACATTTAAAGAGTTAGCCTGTTAGTTTTTCTATGTGTCACACACATACATAGGCCTATAGTAGGTTACCACAATAGAATAGTGCAATTAGGCCTACTACAAGAACGCATGGCACTAGGGCCTAATGTTTTTTTGTCATGACCTAAAACAAGGAAGGTCTGAAACGTCAATTTGTCCATGTATTGCTTACCATTTTCCGCTGGTTGCTCAGACAAAACGTGCAGATGGTTCTGGGGTGGTTGCGCCCTCCGTCTCCTCCTTGCGCACTACTAGTAGGCCTAGTGTACACTGAGCTCAGACACGGCTGTCCGTCCTCGCGGCCGTCTCCCAGGAGCAGCACGTTTGCCAAGTGCGAGATATAACTGGACGCCAGGCGCAGAGTTTCGATCTTGGAAAGCTTTCTGTCCACCGGCTCGGTGGGGATGAGAGTCCGCAGCGCCGTAAACGCGCTGTTAACATTTTGGGTACGGTCGCGCTCCCTCGCGTTGGCTGCGTTTCTCTGTTTCACCACAACGCCGACGCCCAACACGCGCGCAACCCGGCGATGCTTCTCCGTCTCCGAGCAGCAGCCGTAGCTCTGGTCCGAGCTGCAGTCGCTCTCGCTGCGATTCTCGTCGTCATCGTCCGACAACACGTTTACATCAGCATGGTAAGAGAAGGCGTGTGTCGACACCGGCCTCAGCATGGTAAAAGCCATGTTTGGTTTGGTTGGGTTTGTTTTGTAATCCTGTGATTCGCTTCACAACTGCGTGAAGGCCGAGTAGAAAAAAAGAATACAGAATTCCACTTCGCGTAGCCTATTTAATGTTTTGACACTCGGGACTGTCCAGTCTGCTGGTCTGCATCTATTGGAGCGCTCTTATAGCAGCAACAGTAGCCCCTCAGCTGTAAGGGGAGGGGTCGAAAACATGCTGGGAATATCCCGACCCCCAAAAAGTTTTCAAGAGATAAATGACCTTCACCTACTGAGATAATAACAAACATGCCACAATGAATATCTAAACAGGTCAAATCAAAGCAAATTTGAGTGGACCCTGTTGTATTTTTATTTTAATGTATATATTTCACATTATTTCAGTTACATTTGTAACCTTAATACTGTGACTGAGAAATTATAGGCCTATTGTGACACTGATAACAGAAGGTAACTCTCCAGAACCTTCTGCTAAAGTCTACCAAGGCTCCTGTTCAGAGTGGACCAGGCTCACGGTGCCTCTCCATGATGTTCCGTACAGTTTGTCTAATGGGTTAAGTGCTGCATGGGTAAATAAACACTCTGCAAGCAGCAGATGCCAGAGGAGGTGAGTAGAGCTGAACTTTCGCTGTGGAAACGCAGCAAATGGCTTCCAGATTGACTCGGGTCGACGGGTGAAAGGACTGGTCAAGAGAGAGAGAGAGGACAGAGAGAGAGAGACACACAGAGAGAGAGAAATAGTGCGTGCAGAGAGAGTCATCAAAGGTGCCTGTTTTCACAAACACCCCCACAACACACACACACAACAAACCAGGGGAGGGAGGGGGGGGGTGCAGTCCTGGAGTGACCCCCTGCACCCCCTGGCTCAGCTGTACCAACAACAGTGACCCGGGCCAAGGACCGGGCTGGGCTCATAAAGCGGGGGACACCATGGTGGGTTTAGCGCGCTCAGCCGCCCAGCAACACAACACAGCCCACAATGCAGCCCTCTGAGCTCCTCCGACCCTCCAGACCAGCAGACTCCCCGCTTGGGGCACAGCACCCTGCCCTTGCACACCAAGCCTTCCACACACCACACGCGTCAACCAGGAGGAATTCCATTAAAAACCCTGTGGAGGTGATTAAACTACTAATGGAGTGTGTGTGTGTGTGTGTGTGTGTGTGTGTGTATGTGTGTGTGTGTGCGCGCGCACACACGTCTGTGTGTGTGTGTGTGTGTGTGTGTGTGTGTGTGTGTGCGCACGCGCGTGTGTGTACAAGATGAGAAACAACAGGTCAACAACAGCAACAGGTCAGAGAACTGAAAAGGCTGCATAACCCTGCATAATAACATACAATACCCGCAAACTACACACATGCAAAACCATGCACACCTTTTTACATTCCCAGTGTACCCCACTCGTGCTGAGTGATGATGAGCACACACTCAGCGGTTTGCCCCCCCTGAGTAGACCTGCTGGGAGGGAATTGACTCATGCAGGTCATCAGAAACAGCTGCAACAGCCGGCCAGCTGCTCAGCAACTTCTTCATTCAAAATGTTTTACCGCGTTGAAGAGTAGAGAGGGAAAACAAGTGATGAGTCATGAGCCATGAGCATTGTTTTGTTCCCTTACTACCCAGTGAATCTAGGCTCCCCCACCGCCTCCAGAGAGTTGGACCAAATAGTTCTAACAACAAATGACAACAAAATGGTGTTTTGTATTGTTTACTGTCACATCACAATGACAATGACCTTTTCAGCGCAATGCATTGCAAACCTTTACATTGTGCTAACTAGTCTACTGCTATTGGCATGTTCAAATGCAACTCAGAGCATGTATTTGAAATTATTTCAAAAATATTTGATGTGTGTTTGTTGTGTTCATAGATTTAAGGCCCATGTATTAGCCAATATACCAGGAAAAATATATATACAAATAAAAAAACTCCTTTTTGTTTCTAATTGATGACAATTGACTAGATAATACAGATATTTGTGCATCAGTCCCAAATTTGTATAAACTGATTCCCAGGGGAAAATATTTTAAGCAAAGCGAGGTAGCCCCCATTACAGTAACAAGACTATTATCTTTCAGTTGACCCTGTCATGTGACCCCAAGATAAGGCCCAGTCTTCCTTCAACTATAGGGGCTTTAAGCCCTCCCACTGCCCCCCATCCCACCCTCCAACCCCTCACCCCCCACTCCCCTACCGCTCCCTCAGCCGACACTGATCATCTTACACAGGCTCTCTCTCAGTCTGAGCAGTCGAAACAGGTGGCGTCGTCCGTCCGTATGTTCAAAAGTTGAACAAATGGTCGCAGCCGCATTCTCTGCTCCCTTCTTCACCTCTCGTTTGAAGCATATCTCAGGCTTATCTCCATAAAATGCTCCACTGTTGAGGCCACAGGATATGGGTTCTATTTTATTAGACGTCCAAATGGGGTCCTTCGGAGTGTGAAAATGACACACATGGCTCCCATTTTCCTATTTTCCTTTAGTTACACGTGTAGTTGCATAAAGGCGAGATCGTAGCCAAAGTAAACTCCTCAGAGCCAACTTTATAATAATAGGAGCGATGCCCGAAGCGGCAGGTGCGTGGTGATCTCTCAACGGATGAACTGCTGTGTTATCTTTCTCCCTCAAGACCCCTGACAGACCCCCCCTTCCCCTCCCAACTCCCAAAGGATCCACAGCGACCCCAGCCCCGGTCACCACAGGAAGACTACTCGCACGCGATGATACATCTTCACCGCAAAATATTTTTTTCTCATGTTTCTTCTCTCCCACAGCTGTAGGGCTCGAACATCTCACAATGGACCTTCTTCCTTCTCTACGTCACCTGGGATCACATCCCAGCCCCTCACTTTAACTCTAGTTCTTGTCAGCGCAGGAGAAATTGACACATTTTTTGAGGAAGGTTTAAATAAGAGACCGTAAAAAGGATATGACTGTGTAGGGCAGTCATATCCTATCCAGCGTTGATGCAATGTGCACTCCTTTGTTCATTGTGGACATGTTATAGTTGTGTGCATATACACAGCGAGGGAGAATGACATATTCTCTGTCGTCATGGTGGCCATATATCTTTCAAATGTCTATAGGGTATGGACATGTTGTGTGTAGCAAGTACACAGTCACTACTAACGATTAATTTCATTTTTGATTCCTCTATGAGCTCAGTATTCTGCCTGTTACAGTCATCTGCTACTCTTTAATCCCGTTCTACATCCTGACTGACCTACCGTGTTTTGGACCTTTAGATTGTTGTCTCGACTAACCCCTGCTCTCCCCCTGTGTGCCTTAGCCTGATCGGACAGATTCTCTATTCTTCGAACCGGACCTGAACTACGGATTACGCCTCTTGCTCTATCCCTTTGAGCCCTATCTGTTCCCGTGCCTGACAAAAAATTTAAAAACAATACAAAGAAACAAGCAATAAAACAATAAAACATAAGCAACAACAGACTTTAGCTGCTTCTTTTTTTTTTTGTAATTTATTTTTTATTGACATTCAGTATCAAACAAACAGTTCAATACAGTTCAGATACAGTATCTCATATATCCATGTTTGCCACAAATGTCAAAATAGTGTTTACAAAAGATACACACATTTAAAAAATAAAAAACAAACAAAAGGAAACAAAAACTATATACAGGTAGGGAGTGATCTTGTCTTCCTGACATAGGCCTAATCATTGCCCAATCAAAATAAAATCAGGTCTATGGGGCGTTACGTAGTTAAACCATTTTTCCCAGTGTGAAGCAAGTTGTTCCAATTTATGATTAACATATGCCATTATCTTCTCCATTTTGTAAATGTCCATTGTAATTTCCATCCATGCATTCACAGTTGGGCTCTCCTGTGATAACCATTTCCTGGTAAGGGCCTTTTTACCAGCTACCAGCAGTATATTCATTAAATATTTATCTCTTTTCAACCATTCTTGAGGTATATATCCAAAATACATGGTCTTACTCTCTAGGGGAATTACACAGTCAAAAATGTCTTGTGTTGCATTTTGTATCCCTTTCCAATAGTCTATGATTACGGGGCAGTCCCAGAAAATATGGTGATGGTTTGCATTTTGATTTCCACAGTTTCTCCAGCAAACAGGGAGGTTATTATCATAGTGGGATTTCTGAGAGGGTATAATAAAGTATCTTATCAGGTTTTTCCAACCAAACTCCCTCCATTGCTGTGATCTGGTACACTTCCACTGATATCCCCATATGGTTGTCCATTCTTCCTCAGATATACTTATCCCCCCTTCCTTCTCCCACTTTGTTTTAATGTATGAAGTCGAATGTGTTTTAAGATTTGACAGACCCTTGTATATGCATGAAATGATTATACTATAAGTATTTGAATTATATGCTTTTCTAAACAGTTCTATCAGACATGTACTTGCCTCGGTTACATTTTTCACCTTCATGGTAACATAATGTCGCATCTACAAATATCGGTAGAAGTCTTGT
>OOFB01007063.1:0-10358 GCA_900323305.1 Trachyrincus murrayi | reverse complement strand
ATCGGTGATCACGCTGGAAACAGCCAATGGGATGTGAGGTCAAGAGGAAGAAAAGCGTCAACAACCGCTACCTTTCTTCTTCTTCATCGATGACCTCGCCGTCGCTGTCTTCCGTTTCCTGTCGACGTGAGTTGCCGTGTTCCCGCGAGATGTGGCAAGTTTTCAGAGAAGGTTGCGGCTAATCGGACAGTAGAGTCCTCATGTGTCCCCAGTCCCCTAGCATGGACCGCTGACCCCACGGCAAGGCGAGACTGAAGGTCAAGACCAGGCGTGTAGCGTGGACCGCTGACCCCACGGCAAGGCGAGACTGAAGGTCAAGACCAGGCGTGTAGCGTGGACCGCTGAGTAGAGGGTACTAGCCTTTAGGATAACTAATGAACATGAGCTTCTCCAAGGAGCTGTCTCCACACACTCACCTCTGACCTCTTGACCTACGGGACACACATGTGACCTCTGGGCTGGTCCGAGCGGGGCTGCTTCACGCCCAGAGAGGACATGAATGTCGGGTAAAGTAAACTCATAGATGAGTAAACATTTGGCGAGGAGCGCTCGGGAGGCCGCTGGATGCGTGTTGTATTTATAGAGCCTTTGTCAGATGTTTTCACATGAAGCAGGAAGTGTGGAGGGTTTTATGATGCTGGCGCCGACCCGACTCCTCCCCTCCCTCCCCCTCCCAGTGGCGAATGACACGGGAGAACAGATAAGGACTTCTGTCTACTTCCTGGTTACTGCCCGCGGCCGACCAATCACAAACCAGAGATTGGAAAAATGAATCCTTTCTAAATAACCAATCGGCGTTGACGACATAACGTGTTGCTATGCCAACAGATCTGACGTAACGTGTTGCTATGTCAACAGATCCGACGGTGAGTTAATAACAACCCAGAGGTCAATTCATTTTGTTTCATTCGATTTATTTATTTACAATTGCACAATAATTACACTGGAAAACTGTACACGGTCACTTCAGCTGACTAACTAAACGTACAAACTGCACCACGGAAGGAAACACACGGTGACAGACAGACACACAGTGTCCAATCACAGGCGAGGGTTGGTTTGTTTTACGACATGGAGCGCTCCTCTCTGTAGCTGCAGGCATCCAGCGGCTCGGTCCGGCCGTGGCCGGGCCCCAGGTACTGTTCGAACTCGCTGCGGTCCAGGTCGTACAGCATGTCCAGCTGCACCTGCTCCAGGTACAGCTCCAGGGAGGGCAGGGCGGGGCACAGCTGGCCGCTATGAACCCAGTACTGCCCCTCCTCCTCGCCGGGGGACGACCAGTCGTACTGCTGGGTCTGGTCGCCGCGGTGACCGCTGACGCCGCCCTGGGAGTACATGTGGGCGTCGGCCGGGTAGGGGGCGGGCCGCTGGTACATCGGGGGCGTGTAGGAGAAGCGGTCCGCCGTGCCGGGGTAGAAGGGCGGGGTCTGCTGGGGGTAGCTAGCCGCCGTGGCGGCAGGGTAGCTAGCGTAGGAGGGGGTGGGGGTCTGCCGCCGGAGGGGGTGGCGGTGGTCGTGGGGTGTGGGGTAGCAGGAGGCGGGGAGGGCCGGGGTCTCGGGGGTCTTGGGGGTCTTCTTCAGCTGCTTGCGGCGGCGGGGGCGGTACTTATAGTTGGGGTGGTCGATGGTGTGCTGCACCCGCAGGCGCTCCGCCTCCTGCATGTAGGGACGCTTCTCCGCCAGCGACATGGCCTTCCACGACCTGCCTGCAGGGACACGCACGTTACTATACCGACACAATACTTATTTAATAATTATAATTATAATAATTATAATTATTATAATTATTATATAATTATTATCATTATTATTATTATCATTATTATTATTATTATTATCATTATTATTATAGTGTTGGGTCATAGTGTTCCCAAAGAAATAAAGGAATAAAAAAATAATCCAAAATAATCAATCAATAAATGAAAACATATATAGATAAATCAAAGATAATAAATAAATAAATAAACGATAGATCAATAAAACCAGGAGGATGTGTTCATCGAGGACTATATGAGCGTATGAGGAGGTCACAAAGTAAGTCCGTACCGAGGATCTTGCTGAGGTCCGTGTTCTCCAGGTCCGGGTTCAGCTGCGCCAGGCGTCTCCGCTCCTCCTTGGTCCAGATGATGAAGGCGTTCAGCGGCCTCCGCACCCGCTGCTGCGCCGCCGGCGGCGCCGCGGAAGAGCTCTTCAGGTCCGGGCTGGAGCAGCTGGTGTCCGAGTGGTCGGACAGCGGGCTGCAGGGCCCGGAGCTCGGGGACCGCAGCTCCGGCGTCCGGTCGAAGGTCATGTTGTTGCCGTGGTCGTAGGTGTCTTGGTCGCGGTAGAAATGCATTGCGTTGGAGGTTGCGTGACGGTTTGTCCTGGAGGCCCCTGTCACTCTCCTGGTGGTGGTGGTGGTGGTGCTGGTGCTGGTGGTGGTGGTGGGGTAGGGGGCTGCTATATGGCGCTCCTCCACCAATAGGAGGCCGGGAGGAGGGGACCTGAGGTGTGAACGTCCAGGTGTCTCCTCCGGCTCCAGCCCAGCCCGGCTCCTGGCCAACGAAACTTAACTTCATCAAAACACCGAGAGAGAGACCTATATATATATATATATATATATATATATATATGATTCATACAGGCCTATCGGGTCTACACAGGCCTATTATATCACTGTTTTATAGGCCTATTGTAAATTCCGAGATTTTGTTTCCTGCTAATTCATTTAGTTGGATTTAAGACAATATCGATGACATTATTAGTTCCCGCCCCTAATTCAATGAAATACTCAGCAGGATGTCGCTGTAGGCCTAGAGTTTATATTTATATATAGTTTATATGTATATATAGTTTATATATAGTATATCATTAACGGAGGAGCTGTGTTCATCTTGATGTACTTATTAGGCCTTTATGAGGTGATGTGTGATTGGTGAACTGTAATCGATAACCTGACATTGATAGTTCAACATCAAAGTTCTGAGGAGTCGCCGACATTCCACAGATCATCTTATCTACTCATTGTGTCCATCAAAGAACCAGGACTCTGAAACAAACATGATCAAGGCTCTTCTGATGGGCCTACAACACACACACACACACACACACACACACACACACACACACACACACACACACACACACACACACACACACACACACACACACACACACACACACACACACACACACACACACACACACACACACACACACGCACACACACACGCAGGCCTGAAGAAAAGATCAATAAATCTCACACACAAAATGAATCTATTAATAATAAACTGAATTTGCGGTGTAAATAAAAGGTTATAAACTCTGTGCTTGTATGGCATCTGAACATCTGAAGTCCATGACTCCTATCTGCGAAAGTCGGCCTCTTAGCGCTGAATAAACTTCGGCCATCATTCCACAGAAACTTTATTCACACCCTTCTCTTTAACAGGGTGTCATCAATACACGTGCGTGCCTGTCTCAACAATAGACGTCATTATGTTGAATACACGGAGAGGCTGCACCTGTCCGTCATCACAGACCAGTCATCACACACCAGCCTGAGGGCGTTAATACACATGTGAGGTAACTCGATCCATTTCTTTACCTCTACACATCAGGCTGCAGTCTGACATAATGGAGGTTGACACCTTGTTAATTGAATAAGGGTCTGACCAAGGTCCACCTCACCCTGCTGACAGTAATCTCTTTAAGATAAACTGGACACCGGAGACAATATTGTTCATTAACCACAGTGACAGTAAAATCCTTAAAATCATTATCCTATTTTAACGTTACTGGAATTTCATTTTCATTTTCAAAATTCTAATTTGTATTTTCTACAAAATTATATTTTGTATTTTCTACAAAATTATTATTTTTATTTTCATTATAGCCTGGAAATATAAACCAGACACAAGGGAAAATAGAAACGGCCAGACGTTGAGTTTATACTGATTTAATGTACAGCGCACTGTGTTGCATTTAGTTGTATGAAATAGGTCTACTTTATAAATAAAAGTCTATTACCCGAGTTATATTTATCTTCCCAGCTGTTTGCAAAGGAAGGACATGAAATCATAAAAAGCTCAGATGTTTGTCGTGCAGAGGTTTGTTGATCAGATGTTTGTTGATCAGATGTTTGTTGTGTTTTCACGCCGTGGATCTGAATCCACATCCACGCAGCGCACGCGTCGGCGCGGTGTGAGAAACTAATGGATTTGATCAATCAGTTGAATGGCTCAGCGTGAATAGAATAACGTTAGTTTCGACAGAACACCGCGCATTAATAATCATTAATAATCCACATTATGCATATTGTACGGTGATAGCCTAATAATAATAATAATTAATAATTATTTTTTATAAAATGAATACCTCGTAGCGTCGAAAATATAAAGAATAGTAAAGTGTAAGCCTAAATATAATCAAAATAAAAGAGTGAAACATTCGGTGATGATTGGTTTGATCAGCTAATCTTGAGTTGCTTATTGGGATGGTTTGCAGGCCATTGTGTGTGTGTGTGTGTGTGTGTGTGTGTGTGTGTGAATAGGCTCTGTTCTGTGTGAATGAGGATTGTTCTTGGGGTCTATGATCACAATGTTCCATTGTATCGGACACCTCTCATATATGGGACCTCCTCTGCATGGCTTCACTTCTGGGCCGACCGGCAACAGGTGCTGCTGCTCCCAGGGCTCACCTGAGACTACCAGGGGTGTTCCCCAAGGGGCCCCTTCTGGCCCCTGGGGTAGAGATGACAGGTACAGGGAGGTATACAGAAGACCCAGGAACTTCTTCCTCAGAAGATGGACTCACGGTCCACTCTTTAGCTCCAGTACACGCACACACTTCCACCAGAACCGGCTCATTGGACCGATAATCAGTCGGATGGAAGGTTCTGGAACGGGCTGGAGGGCCAGAGACGAGGTCAGGGCGTGGAGGTTTACCGTACGGATCATCTCCTCCGAGATGCCTCCCGATGCCAAGACAAGCTGGACTTAATTCATCGTTTTATTTACCGTGCTGGACCCCGAGAAGACTCCTTGGGGGAATATTGACCGTAAGGATTTACAGACTGGAGTTTAGACCTGGACTCACATGGACTCACACCACCCACCCAGCCTCACGGCTAACGTCCAACATCCAACATGTAACATCTAACATCTAACATCTAACATCCAACATCTAACATCTAACATCTAACATCTAACATATAACATCCAACATGTAACATCTAACATCTAACATCTAACATCCAACATCCAACATCTAACATCTAACATCTAACATAACTGTTTATATCAAAACAGGACATTCAGAGACATTCTCGCAGCGAAGAGGAAGGCAGTGAGGGGACCTCCTCAATTAAGGAAGCACTGTCTTCTAATCTTTCACCTTTACGGTTCTCTGAGACTCTGCAACGCATTGTTCCAGAGTTCACCATGTGAAGCAAACACACGGTGGTGCCTAACTGACCGTTTACAGCCACTCTGCATTCAATTTGACATTGTATTCTGTATTGTATTCTGTATTGTATTCTGTATTGTATTCTGTATTGTATTCTCACCACAGGTTTGCATCAACACACCCAGGGAGTTGGGGGTTCAGACCGTAATCAGGTGTGTGAGCTCCACGTGTGAGCTCCCACACTCCTGTGTAAACGGGGCGCAGCCCGGCCGTACGTCGGGCCGGTGGAGAGGATTACGCGGGCCCCCCCTGTGGGAGAGAGGCTTAATGGGGCCTCATTAGGCTGACACAATGAGGCCCCCACCTCTGAGCACAGATAAGCAGCCAGACTTCAAACATCCCCTCCCCCACCAGCCCTGGGCCCCAGGCCCCGGGCCCCGGCTAATACCTGGAGCACAGGAGAGAGAGACAGGGGCTGCCATGTTAAAATAGATTGTTGTTTTAATGTTGTTTATATTATGGTAACAATACAGAAGTGGATATCTAATTATACTACGTAACACGTAGCACTTTAACAAGTAACCTATGCCAAAATGTGATTTAATAACTCAGTGAGTAAAAAGTTGTAAATATGTACAGGGCTGTCCCCTTGCAGCCAAGCTCTCTATGTAGAAGTCCTGCTAATGAGCACTAATCCTATTCATTTGGCCACTGCTCTCTATGTAAAAGTCCTGCTAATGAACAGTCATCCTACTTCATCAGTCATCCTAGTCATCCTATTCATTGTAAATGAGGAACTGTACTCTGATAAGAGTCCTATCTGAACAATTCAATCACTTGGCCGAGTCCTGACTCCGTGGCACAGCATGTAAATTCATGACATCCTTCAGGCCCAGTCCACACGGGGCATCGAACAGTGGAATCATTTCCCTTCCCCTAAGTCCTCTGTATGTAATCCCCCCCCCAACACGTCTCCTGGGCAGACAGAGAGCCGACCCTGGCCCTAATTAACTCTCATTATGAGTTGGATATGAAGGGCCGCGAGACACGCTGATATCGGCCGTCTTCTGCTAAACGGCTCTCTCAATGCTAGTAGATAACCCACGATAACTAACTGCTACACACAGACGCGGCTAACACAATAAGGACACACACACGGCGACCTCGCCTCCCAGCGCTACAGTCTAGCAAGGGAGTGAGGCGACGGTGTGAAGACACTCAGACATTAGATTAATACCACAACAAACCGTTTAGTCTGAATGGAAGGTCCCTTCCCTAATGGGAGAGCTAGACGGGTTCCTATTATTTACCGTTTACTGTTTGGTCATCTAGCTAGCCGGGGCTTTCATCCAAAGTGAATTCAGATACCGCTGAGCGGCAGGCGGGGGGGGAGAGCGCCTGCCTCGCCTTACATGTTGCAGACATCGGGGTTCGAACCCAGTACAACCTAACGTAGTATCACACTATCCTGCCCCTACGAGGGTCCGTGCATACAGACCATAATAAGCAGCTATTAGCTGGCTGTGACTGTGCTCAGCGCTGGGTCGTATGGTCCCTGGTGTCTCTGAGACCAGAGTCCCGTACAAAAGGATCTGTTTCTTTGAAGATAAGCCCTAAACAATCCCTGCTCTGGTCCCTTCCGGTGCCCTGATTTATTTTAAGTTTTATGCGGTAAGGATCTGCGGCCGGTCCTTCCTGAGCGGCCCGGTCGGGGAACTATCCACTGCTGCTGTAGTTTATGAGCTTATTATGGGCTGGATATGATGGAGGGAGACACTCTGGGGAACCCAGCTTATATATTAGTACAGAAGTAGAGAAACACGCTGGCACAACGGAGTCTTCTACTGGAAAGTGTGCTTTACGATATTAACATTAAGTATCAATGTTTAGGGACAGGATTGTCTCGTCAGTGGTTAGGCTGTCCTGACTACCAGCTGATGAAAGGTTCTGGGTTCGATCCCCAACGTCCCCAGTCTGCCCCGTAGCAAGACGCCCCTTAAGCCCTGCTGCTCATGAATGATATTTATCTGAATTCACTGTAACTGACTGTAACTGTAGTGTCTGCTACATGGTTTGATCGTCTGTTATCACACTGACTCACAGGCAGTGTTCAGAGGGATACGTTAAGGTTAGGGTTAGGGACCAGGGGAAGTCCCCAGACAGGGTTAAGGTGAGGGTTAGGGACCAGGGGAAGTCCCCAGACAGGGTTAGGGTTAGGGGAGACTATAGTGCAACAGGGTGTCAGCACATTAACAATAACATTGAAATAACCACATAAAGGACCACAGCACAAAACCCCAAGTATTAAAAGTTATGAAGAGAAATTAATTAATGAATTGATAAATTGGGTAAATGAGTCATGCAGAAGCAATCAAATGAAAGGTTGCACACACACACACACACAAACATATGCTTCCTACGATAGTGTTTTTATATCTGCAGAATTCTATGGCCGCATTGCTCAAGACAATATCAGCGTAAAATACCAAGTTATTTATAGTGGCTGTGCCAGTTAGGGAAAATAAACACAAGCGTGATGTTGAAACAGAAGGGCCCCGCTAGCTGGACCTGGTATTGTGGTCCTTCTGTACGAATGCAACTGGCTTTGTAAACATGGCCGCTGGCTTGTTGGGGTCTTCACTGGTTTTCTGCCGAACGAAAACAACGCAAGTGGGGTGAATTTTAGGAATGTCGCGGACGTCATTAAGTTTAGTCATAATTATTTTCCGAAGATCCTCATGACATATTATTGCAGTGCATCCCCACGTGCACGCAGCAAGGTGTGTGTGTGTGTGTGTGTGTGTGTGTGTGTCGTGGAGGGGGGTTCCTGGCCAGGATACAGCTGCCTGTGACTAACACCAAGCTGCCCTTCTCACACGTAACACACATCTGCTTCCTGTTTTCATTCTTTGAGTTATCTTCTCCTGCTTATTTCCCGCTCACCTGTTGGCCGGTGACTCACCGACAGTAGCTGCGTGGCTACCGTAGCGTGCTACACGGACCCCATTACGCGCTGATTGGTAGGGCCCCTTAATAAAGTATTGAGCAAAACAAAGCGTGTATGACAATGAGATTTATTTAAACAATACTTATTATTAATATTATTTTTACATTGAATGAGACCAACTTTTTGTTTACAGACAGCAGAACAAAGTTATTCCTCGTAGGGATGTTCAGCGAACCGTGACAAGTTTATTACAGCATTACATAAAGTTCTAACTTCATGGAGGTCTGTTAGGCACAATGTTTCCATCATGTAATATACATTTGTCTTCTCCTTCTAGGAGCCGTAGTACCGGACGAGTTTCTCGTCGGTCGGTTTGAGTATCTTCCTGTCGGCCATGTTGACCACCCAGCCGGGGGACAGGCCGAAGAAGATCTGCCGGGGGTCCTTCCTGGAGCTCAGCATGTGGCACAGCTCGTCCCTGGAGAGGTCAGGTAGGACATAGCCGTACTTCTTGGCCAGCGCGAGCCGGGCCTGCTGGACCTGGTCCGGGCAGGCCAGGTAGCCGCGGGCGGAGGCGTCTGTGTAGAACCGAACCATCGCCTCTCCCGGGAGCATGCGCTTGGGGAGGGGCTGGCCCCGCTGGAAGAAGGGCACGGGCTTGATGAGGATCGCTGGGGACGAAAACACGGAATTAAACTCCCAGAAATATCCTCGAAACACTACGAAAAACACCCTTTATTAAACAACTAGACACTACGAAAAACACCCTTTATTAAACTACTCGACACTATGAAAAACACCCTTTTTTAAACTACTAGACACTACAAAAAACACCCTTTATTAAACTACTAGACACTATGAAAAACACCCTTTATTAAACTACTAGACACTATGAAAAACACCCTTTATTAAACTACTAGACACTATGAAAAACACCCTTTATTAAACTACTAGACACTATGAAAAACACCCTTTATTAAACTACTAGACACTATGAAAAACACCCTTTGTTAAACTACTAGACACCATGAAAAACACCCTTTGTTAAACTACTAGACACCACGAAAAACACCCTTTATTAAACTACTATTAAACTGGTTAACGCCATGTATCTGATGTAATAAGTCTCTTTGTATATATATATATATATATATATATATATAAATATAAATAAAAGTATATATAGAAGCTAAATGAGTGACTAGTGACGAGTTACCGAGGCTGATGGGGTCATAGAAGCTGTTGGTGAGAACGCCTCCATTGCGCTCCACGGCAGCGATGGCCGCCTCCGAGGCCCGCTGGACCTCGATGTTGATCTTGGCCGAGAAGAGCTCAGCGCCCTGAGGAGGAAGCAAAACAAGCGACCCGGTTAACCTCAGGAAGAACACGACATAAATAACAGGAGAGCACAAGGGGCAGGTCAGTGTGGGAGGCGGCGGTCAGAACCGTGTGATACAGTGACACCTAGTGGCACAACTGAAACTAGCCCGCAAGACAACTGCAGAATAGGGTGTTCCATGGGACTGAAGGACGTAATGAACACAATACTTCTGGACGCAGACTACTGGTAGGATGCCTACAGGGAGTACATCGGGGTTTGAACCTGGAACCTTTCGGCTGAGAGTAAAACAAGAGCCTTGGTCTGAACTTCTATCAGACAACGGTCAACAGACAACATAAACACTAGCTGACCAATGAATAATCCCATGTGTGGCGTTAGCAGAAGTCAAGGTCTCTCTCTCTCTCTCTCTCTCTCTCTCTCTGTCTCTGTCTCTGTCTCTCTCTCTCTCTCTCTCTCTCTCTCTCTCTCTCTCTCTCTCTCTCTCTCTCTCTCTCTCTCTCTCTCTCTCTCTCTCTCTCTCTCTCTGTCTCTCTCTCTCTCTCTCTCTCTCTCCTTCCTTCCTTCCTTCTTCTTCTTCTTCTTCTTCTTCTTCTTCTTCTTTCCCCCCCCCCCCCCCCCCCCCCCCCCCCCCCCCCCCTTTTTTTTCCCCTCTCCCCCCCCCCCCCCCCCCCCCCCCCCCCCCCTC
>OOFB01007062.1:9425-19775 GCA_900323305.1 Trachyrincus murrayi | reverse complement strand
CACACACACACACACACACACGAACTAGCACGCACACACATACACACACACACACACACAGACTGAGGCTGCGTTGGGACGGCATTTATAGCAGCTTTCAATCAAGTGTCTCATTATGGTGTCTCTCTCTCTCTGTACTTGCTCTCTCACACTCTCTCTCTCTCTCTCTCTGTACTTGCTCTCTCACACTCCCTCTCTCTCTCTCTCTCTCTCTCTGTACTTGCTCTCACACTCTCTCTCTCTCTCTCTCTCTCTCTCTGTCTATCTTCCCTCCCTCCAGATAGTACACTGTGGACTTACCTGTCAGCAACCTAGCAATAGTATGTCACTGGATTGTCAACGAAGGCAAGGTTGCCAGATCTAGCAAGAAAAGCAGGCACCGTCAACACGGAAACTAAGATGAATGCACAGGGCTAGAGCTCTGGATCACAGTGTGAGAGTAGGGACGGGGCTTGTTACTATGGTTTGTGCTGACGCCGAACAGGTTCAAGTTTGGGATAACACGAATAAAACCCTGTCAAGAGCGTTGAGAGCATTGCAATGCAAGTGCTTGTTTCTTTTCTTCTCAAAAAGATCTGGCAACGCTGTCTCAGTTTACCGTCAACTGACACATTATTGCAAACATACTGACTGATTGATTACTGATATCTTACTCCTATATTCACTCAAAATGCAGGGAATACAGAAATACAGAAATTATGAGCTCTTGCAACAATAACGTTTCTGTCGCCTCTCGCCCGACGTGTTCTGCCGTTATCCAGTATGAGTTCAGAGGACTCGAAGCGGGGCAGCATGAAGAGCACGGGCCTGGACAGCGGCTCCTCGGGACACTGCTCCCTGCTGGCCGTGGACCTGAAGAACTTCAAGGCCCTGTGGAATGAGGAGGTCTACCAGAACCGCGAGAGGTGGAAGACGCAGGCCTCCAAAGGTACCCCAAGGCCTCTCAGACACGTATACTGCAGCAGGATGAACTCCGACCGGGCCCACCTTTATAGGAGAACAGTCACGCGTATGAAGCAGGACTCCCCTATATTGGAACATAGCCGAGCTTTAAGCTGACGTTTTATTGGCAAGGTGAAATCCACCCTGCTGTTTAAAGTCAAAGTTTAGATCATTAATTTGGATTATTATTAGCTATTATGCTATCGCTTTTATGCAAAACGACTTGCAGTGAATGTCTTTGTTAATTGAGGAGCAGGTAGGGGTAAGGGATCTCGCTCCAGGAGGCCTGCAATCAGAGGGCCAACCTATTGCTGGGAGCAAAAACATGACAGGATAAGCCTGGAATCTTCCACCACTGCTGTGTAGTTGGCGTTGCTGCTGCTGATGGTGGTGGTGGTGGTGGTGGTGGTTGGTGGTGGTGGTCCAGCTTGAAACGCTGTGAGGGAGACAAAACTGGTGACACCCACAAGCCATATGCCACCCACACAATCAAGGGGAAAAAACCCATCCCATGCTATTCAGTATCAAATGAAGCATGTGCACGGCTGAATTGTGCAAAATGCCTCTGCTGATAGGGGAGACTTACACCATGTCCCTGAAATACAAGGTCTCGCCTCCCGTGCTCCAAGTCCCTAGAATGCCTGTCCCTGCTAAACCTATTGACAGAAAACAGCAACACACTGCATGACATATAAGAAACCATAGCTAGATAATTATTGGCAGCTAGAGGCACCATTACTTTTTTATGGAGTTGATTTTGGTTTTAAGAAGTGACATATGGTCACATTTCTAAGTCATCCAAAGCAAATGAGGACCATTGCACAAGCGAAGACTGCAAACACATGTTGCACAACGCACACATACACACACACACACACACACACACACACACACACTCTCACTCACCACTCTCACTCTCACTCACACACACACACACACACACACACACTCTGACTCACTCACTCACACACTCTGACTCACTCACTCACTCATTCATTCACACACACACACACACACACACACACAAACACTCAACCTCCACTCAACCTCCACACTGTCTGTGTGTGTGTCTTCAGAGGCGGAGGAGAGGGCTCAGAGGGAAGCGGAGGAGCAGACCCAACCGGAGGAGACCCTGGAGCCCCAAGTCGAGGGAGAACCACCCGACACCACCACCGCACAGCAGACCTCCACAGCGGAGCGCCAAGGCGACGAGGCCAACGACCCACCACCAGAGGGCGACGCGGAGGCCCAGACTGCCGAGCAGGGACCACAGCCCAACACTCCACCCCTACAGAATGGTATGTCGCCATAGCAACGTGCGTTCCTTAATGTATCGTATCAGAGTGGGGTCGTGGCATCGACGCCGGTTGCGGCTGTCTACCGTCAGACTAGCGTGTCATTTTTTTTTTTTTTTTAGGGGAGGTGCCCGAGGGAGCTGAATCTCCACAGGGAGAAGAGAACAAGAGTAAATCACTTCCTGGTATGTTTTGATTGTTTTGGTGATAGTCGTTACACTGCATGCTAGTCCACCATGTCAAAATGTTTTTTTTTAATCCCTGACTCTCTTGGGATTGTTTTTGGATCCCCTGTGTCCACCTCTGCAGAACAAGAGATGGACTGAGTGAGTTCTACAGCCACGGTCCAACTGTTGGAACTCAAGTCAAACGCCTGCTTTTTTTCATCCCACGCAATGAGCAGCGCCCAGCCCACCACACACAGGAGGCCATTACTTTGACTATGTCGCCCTCTACAGGGCGCTCTGGAGAATGACATAAGCCCCCCTTGCAATTTCTTTACTTCTTTTTCTTTCATTTTAAAGGTATACTTTGTAAGACATTCAGACATGCGAGGTGGATCCCTCTTCAAAAACACACTTGAACTCTCCCCTCTGCCCCCCCACCTCCCTCTCTCCCTCTCCTCCCCTCCCTCCCTCTCCTCCCCTCCCCTCCCTCTCTCCCTCGCTCCCTCCCTCCCTCCCTCTCTCCCTCCCCTCCCTCTCCTCCCCTCCCCTCACCTGAAGATAAGCTTACAGCTGTGGACAGATGGTGGTGTGATTTTGGTGATGTCACTTCCTTCTATTCAGACCGACCAGCATGGACTGGTCTGTCTCTACGTCCCTGATCAGGAGGCTGCGCTGGATTCCGAACATGACGATGATGATGATGATGGTGATGATGATGGTGATGATGATGATGATGATGATGATGATGACGAAGGGAGTTAAATAGCGTGCTGTACATCAGGAGCTGATCATATATAACTGTACAAACATATTGAAGAAGAAATAATTGACAAAGTATACCTTTAATTCCACACGTGGGCTTGTACATAGTTATTCTGACCTGGCCCTTCCATCCGTACACGCCCTCTCTGCCTTCCAAACTCTACCGTTTTACCGTTTGTGAATACAGTGCTGATGGTGTGACGAAATACAGATTTCTGCCTTCATCAGACTTTTAAGTTATATGTTTTTTTTATTTTGTATACATACAGATAGTTAGTTACTTATGGATAATGACGACGTTGGTATTGCTAGTGGACCTATGTCTACTGCTCTACGATACAAAAGACATGACTATATACCGATGAGGGACATACAACAGTGATAATATCACAAGCCCTGCTTAAGTCAGGGCTCTGTCACTCAACACACAACAATTAGGCAAAAGTCTTTTGTTCACAAAGCAGGTTTGCGTTCACACACACACACACACACACACACACACACACACACACACGCACACACACACACACACACAAACATGTTATATATTGCTTCCATAGTGTTTCTTCTGCAGATAGTAGCGCTTGTTTTTCCATGGAGAAATGACACAATATCGTCTCTCCTTCTTTAACAGGCTTCACACCATTTATCATATGGTCATGCCATTTAAAAAAATAATACATATATACATATTATCCAATACAGCTTTAGGTATAATATATATATATAATATATAAGATAGTAGTCTTTTCTTTACAATTAACTTCTCACTGCAATCACTCCACCATTGGTTGATTTTGTTTGCTTTCTGTTGTTTTATTTTATTTCTCACTTGGATTGAGTTCATTATCAAATTTGAGGGGGTTTTGAAAAACTGTTTGCGAGGAAACAATCCACCGACGCGCAGGTTTGGATGTAGCATACGATATTGTATGTCCAAAATGTAGATTTTCAGACTTGCACATTTCAAACATAGTAATGCTTTTTTGGTTTTCTTTTGGGGGTCTGGGGGTTCTTTTTAAAATATACTAAATGTTTTTAGTTCTTTTTATAGCTTTTGTGGTTATTATTATTATTTTTTGTGATGAAACCGTTGATGTTTGTCTCATAACCTCCATAATGTCCAGCCTGTTTACCTCGACAAGCCAGATCGTCCTTTAGCACTCCCGTTGCCTTCCTACATGTAATTACACTATACTGTGCTACGATACATCCTATTACAGGATAGTTTTATTCCTGCGGGTTTCGGTTACAATGTTCTGTCCCCATGTGTGTTGAATCCGTGCTCCTGCGCAGCTGTTCCAGCTTGCTAAAATCCATCCTGTTTTTGTATATATATTTTTTTTATGATTTATTTTGCGATGGCCGTGCATCCGAACATCATGAACACAAACGCTAGGCTGCTTCTTGACTGTGCCCGCCGAGACTTGTAAAACTCTTTGTATGTTGTTGTATAGAAGATGCAGATATTATTTTATTGTGCATATGTAACATATGTTGAACTCCTGCACTGCTGTTTCAGCCTTTTACTGTACACTGTATATGTTGTAATTGGACGAGAAGCATTTTAGCAGTATTTGCGTAACGGTTCATCTGTTTCCCCAAGATTGTGGCCTTTTTTTAACACGACAATATAGTTTCTCCCAACATTATTTTTGAGTGTATATCTCCTGAGCATAGCAACATCAGCATGTTCTATGACGATTATTATTATTATAGATATGTAAAAAAAAAAAAAAAAGTGTACACCAATTGAAAGAGAGTGGGTGAATCAATGGGAAAGATGTATTACTTTTTAAGACTTAAATGAGCATTTTCATTATTTTAGTATTTTGTCCTCACACTGAATTAAGTAGTGGTTTTCCACATTAGGTAACCCCATCAAACAGATAGTCAGTAGTCACTGTGTAACATTGCTGAATAAATACATACGTATTTATCTGTTTAAATAGCTGAAAAGTGGTACAGGTGAAACCAATTTACTGGATCATCATTCATACAGTAAATATGTAGAGCATTCAGTTTTGTTTTTGTTTGTTTTATTTGAGCAATATTTATTGCATGTCCAAGCAGAATATTCACACACTGTTTCAGTTAAACAGTTGGATAGTGTAAGTACACATTTGGATTTAATGCTTCCCTTGATAGCTTTTTTTTATTATCATGAAAATAGACCGTAAAAAAAAAAAGAATAGAACCTTTCAACCTCGTCAACAGAATGTAACGTTTATTTATGTCGTTTATTTTATTGAATTTTGTATTTATTTTCCCTGTCTGAGTACATAGAGACGTGATCACACTATTACCTGAGGTTTTATTATCCTTATCCTATTTTTTCTACTATACTATAAGTTTCAAATGTAAACACAAAGAAAAAAAATCGACAAATCCGATTGGCTGTACAGTCTAGTCTGATAGGTGCTGATCGGTGCATCCTGTGTAACTAGTGAGACCAATGTGTGTGGTGGTCATGTCTCTTTCACTTCGCTCTCTTCCACTTGCTACTGTGATAGCCTGTGCTAGTCAATAGCAAACAGCACACCTTTTTACCAAGCAGAATTAGAATGGACAAAAAAATTATAATAACAACAACAACAAAAAATACGTATAGATACTTCCAAAACATCGTGATTTTGTAAGCAGTTATCACAGAACAGGTTGTTTGTCGTGTGTTGTCTCTATTGTTTAGTCAGGACCACTCTATATGTGGTGGGTGTCATGTTGTTCTAGTCGGCCGAGGTTTTAGGTGGCCGCCATGCGTGCGCGTGACGCTGCTTAAGGAATACTTCACCTGTGTGCATCTCCTCACTGTGACCTGCTCTTTCTGCTGTGTGTGTGTGTGTGTGTGTGTGTGTGTGTGTGTGAGAGAGAGAGAGAGAGAGAAAGAGAGAGAGAGAGAGAGAGAGAGAGAGAGAGAGAGAGAGGCAGAGAGAGAGAGCATGTGCAAGAATGTGTGTACTTGAAAGAGAGAAAAATATGAGAAGAGTAATGAACAGAGAGAGAGACAGGGGAGAGGGTATGTGTGTGCACATTAGTAAGAAAATATAAATACAAAAAATAATGAGGGGAAAACTAAGAAAAAGATAAGAAACACCTGTGTGTGTGTGTGTGTGTGTGTGTGTGTGAGCGTTTGTGAGGTGGGCGCGTGTGTGTGTATGCGTGCACCCGTGTGTGTGAGGTGAGAGCTTGCGTGTGTGTGTTTGTGCGTGCGTGCGTACGCCTGTGCATGGATGTGCATGCATGTTTATACCCATGCCGGCCGGGCGCCCGCGCGTGCCGCCTCTCTGTGACTGCACGGCTGCACATCAATAAACCTGGACTCAAAGGGCTCACATCATGGCTGCCTGTCTTTATTTACACCGTGTTCACATATCACAACATGGTGTTTGGAGAGTGTACATTTTACATTGTATCAATAGATGTGTCAGTAAAACCTAGCAATAGTGTGTGTTACAGTTGGTCATCTCCAAACAAAAACGTTGTTTCCAAGTCTCTTAAGTAAGAGACACAGGCATCATCAACGCAAAATGAATCAATAGAATGAATTGATCAATCAATATAGTACAAATAAGTGTGTGATGGATTTCACTGCAGCCAATTCACAAATGTATTGTAAAGGGTAAAGGAGTGCAGGGGATGTATAGGCCTACATTTTTGCACTACTTAGTTCTTCTTAACAAAGCATATATTTAAGGATTATACAATGTAACGGATAATAAGGGTGCTTATTCTTATATTAGTATCACATTCCTACCTGTAGTGGTCCCGTAACCACTGGGTGTCGCTACAATATCAACCCGCACTACCGCAGCTGAACCGAAGTAGATCTCGGCTTCATAACGCCCACAGCACTAAAACATGACATATCTACCGACTTCTTGACGTATGCCATGACAATTCCCCAAGATGGTCATTGTATGGCTCTGTATGCGCCATATAAGCGAATCCGCAAACATTAGACGCACCACACATATTTATCCCACGCGCATGCATATTCATGGGCAGGTTTGATGGAACTCGAATGGTTGTGTGCGGCTTCTTAACACAGTTTGAGTGCCGAAGCAGAAGGTGAATGTTAATTCAATTATACAACAGCTGCTCCTTGGTGCCCATGGCCACTGTGTTTGCACTAAGACTGAAATCTTGTATTAGGTCCCTTAGCATACAAAAAAAAATCTCAGAGAGACTCAGAATGGAGACTGCGTTTAACCATAGGGCTTTCTACATTCATTTTATGTCCTTTTTGTTCTGCTAGGTAGGTATTTAATGAGGTTGAAAATGTGTTTTGTTTCACAGTTGATGTAGACACAAGTGAGTCTTTTCCTGGTATTTCCAGTGTGTGCTCGTTGTATTTAAACCAGCATGTACCCTGGGGTGGTTGTTCAGTACACGAGGGCATTCTGCACACGTCTTCTCTTTTGTGTCTTCGCACTTTCACGGGAGTGGCAGTAGGTGCGCCACCCTCATCTGTACATGCCCGAAACATGTCACTGGGTGGCAACATGTGTTTGTATGTGATCATTCAATAGCTAATTACTTTGCCTATTTAATGGTATTCCTTAATCCAGTCGATATATTAATTTTAACTGCTACTGTTTAGTTTCTCTGTGATGTAGGCTTTTGGAATATAAATAAGGTTTTGCGTGATGAAAACGTATCTCAATGCACTTTCCCAAAAACATTTAAGCAAAAGTCACTGAAGTCTAAAGTGATCTTTAGTTTCACTGGAAAACATTTTATAAACCTTTTTTGTTAAACTACAGCCTATAAATACATCATGAACACTTTGCACTCAGGGCTGTTTTCATTGTTATCAGCATCAAACAATAATATGTTAAACAATGTCAAATATCATATAATACATTTTAATATAATTGACTCAATCAAGTACAATGAGTGTAGAGGAAAAATGGATCCGACGTTACAAAATAATCTTGTATAATATAATAATCAGATGTATGTTTACATATTGCTTATGTTGCTTATGTTTTATGTTAAACGTGTGATTTAATAGATATTTCAATGGACTGCAATTCTCCTCCACCTCTATAGACCTTGACTGAAAGCCCCAACCAGAGCATCACTTCCAGACCTAACTGGGAAACAAGGTGTAGGGGTAGGAATAGCAGGAGGAAGAGGAGGAGGAGGAGGAAGAGGCGGGCTGTCTCCCGGAGTCTGGCTGAGTGTGATTAAATCACAGGACCACTCGCTGGAAGTGCTCCTAACATGTTAGCTGGGCCTGCTAATTAGTTTGCCTTTCCTTCATCAAAAGGAAAATCCGACACACCTGTGGGTGTGCACGTGCAACACACCTTGCACGCACACACACACACACCTGCAATGCTGATGCTGTATGCGTGCGCTTGTGCGTGTGTTTCCTTATGTGTATGTGCCTGCACACACACATGCACGCACACACACACACACACACACAGAAAGAAATTCAGGCAGCTTATAATTGGCGATTCACACATGGCATAGACACGGGAGAATATTCCAACTAATAGTCAAACCTATGATTCTCTCTCCCTCTCAGCCAGACTAAAGAGCTTTGAAACAATTCGCCATGCGAGGAACCATCTAAGATGTTGGCAGTAGTGATCTCCCTACACTCAGAGCACCATACGATATCTACACAGCAGCTCACATAGGAGTTAAACCTGAGCTCCGATTAGACTGACTGAGTGATGAAGAGCCAATTAAATAGTCCTGTGGCACGAGCAAACAGGCAGACTGCCAACCTGTCAGCCAGCCAGCCTGCCAGCCAACCAGCCAACCAACCAGCCATCTAGCCAGTCAGCCAGCCAGCCAGCTAGCCAGCCAGCCAACCAACCAGCCATCTAGCCAGTCAGCCAGCCAGCCAGCCAGCAAGCCAGCCAGCTAGACAACCAGGCCAAGCCTAACTCCTCCCCCTTCTGCAGGATGGACAGCTGAAACATTGGACACTGAGAACAATACTATCAATATCACGTGCAATATTACTTTTTATTACCTTTTTCAATATTATTGCTAATATTACCTTCAATATAATGTGCAATATGACTTTTCTATTTTACTTGTCTATTTTAGTTTACTTATTTTACAAAATTGACCCTACTTGTATTGTTATTCTATTAGGCACACACTTTACATTTATTACTCTGGCACAAGAATTTCCTTTTGGATTTCTAAAGTTCTATCTTATCTTATCTTATCTTATCTTACATTGATTCAAACACGAACCTGTGACAAAATTAATTCCTGTAAATATATAGTAGGCTAATAGCCGTAGCTAAAGTCACAGAGGCCAACACTGAAAAACAGTAGTCGACTGCTTGAGAAACTTATATACATACTGATAATTGTCTTTATTTATATAATTTACCCTTCCACACTGTAATCTATACTGTTTTGTTAGTTCACGTTAAACCAAAGCTGTAACTTCTCCGGCATAAATAAATAGCATATCTGACACCATGTTATTTATCCCACCCCATTGCGATACGAAAGTGTTGTCTTTAACACAACAGATTGTCGCAGACGTTTCCGATGCACGCAACCAGACCCTCTTCTGAACACTGAGGTGGTGGAGGTGGTGGTGGTGGTGGTGGTGGGGCTTCAACGTCTGCCTCTCGACTTACCGGGTGAAGACAGGGACTAACATATTCACATTATAGATTTTTTTTAAAGGCATACATTATTCATGTGTTCATATTTGAATACTTATTAGCACATGGCTGCCGCCCACCTGCATACCTGCTGTGTTCTCGTTCAAAAGAGCAGTGGTGTGAGCTGCTCTCAAAGTGGGCTACAAAGTTGGAATAAGAAATGACTACCGACTGGAAAAAAAACACAAAAACAAACCGAAAATAAACTGAAAAAAAGTGAACTTTCTAATGTATTAGAATACACTCACCCCTTAAAGAGCCCACGAGAAGGCCCGCTCTCTTCAACTCAAACTCTTTGGGCCTCAGTAAAAAAAAACAGCAACAGTATTTTTTTCATTGGTCTTTGTCTCCTCCTATAACTCACCCCCCCCCCCCCCCCCCCCCCCCCCCCCCCCCCCTCCCCCGCCCCCCCACCACCACCACCACCTTCACCCCCACCACCACCACCACTCCCACCTCCACCACCACCACCACCACCCCCCCCCCCACCACCACCACCATCACCACCACCACCACCACCACCACCACCACCACCAC
>OOFB01007057.1:16553-37080 GCA_900323305.1 Trachyrincus murrayi | reverse complement strand
TATATCTATATATAGATATATCTCTATATATATATAGATAGATAGATATATCTATATCTATCTATCTATCTATCTATCTATATATATATATAGAGAGAGATATATCTATATATCTATATATCTATATATATATATATAGAGAGATATATCTATATATCTATATATAGATATATATAGATATATATGTTATGCAAATAGCACCTCAACTCTCCTCTCTGATTGGCTCTTATGTATTCCTACCTACTGAGAGCTCTCCCAATGCATTGCCTATGGCGAAAACATGTAGGTGTTCAAAGCTAAATCTTACAAAAACTATAAATGGCATTGCTTAGATATTTACACGTGAGTGAAAGCATAAACTGCTGAACATTTTTATATAAAATATGTCCATGTAACTTTAAAACTGTAGGAGTAGCGACAAGTTAGAAAACGACTACAAAAATTCAAATTTCCAACTGCTGCTAGAGTGGAGACCCGAACATTGTACAATGTGTGTGTATGTGGAGCATGATGCTCAAACAAACTTGAATATTTCAAAAACTATAACTCATGGGACTACGATATTTACATGTGAGTGAAAGCTGAAACTGCTGAACATTTTGATATACAATATCTCCATGTAGCTTTCAAACTGTAGGAGTAGCGGCAAGTTAGAAAAGTACTATGACATTTCAAATGTCCAACTGCTGCTAGAGTGAGAACTGAACATTCTACAATGTATTTCAATGACAAAAAAACTAGGAATAAAACTAGGAATATTTCCAAAACTATAAAAACTATAAAAAATACAAATACAACCCAAAAACTACAAAAGAATATGAACATTTTGATGTAAGTATGAAGTTCCTAGCACAAAAAATTACAAACTAGTTACACTTTAAAGAACCAAAAAAGTGGGAGGAATAATAATAAAGAAATAGAAAAACGAGAATAACAGTAGTGTGCTAGCTCGAGCTAGCCCACTAATGAGTCGGGCCTTCACATTATTATCCAATGCATTTTCTTCAAAGAGATGGGGCGGGAGCTTCCTATTGATTGACTCCTCAAGCTGTCAGTCATTTATCAAGATGTCGTTCTCATTAGCATCGGGTCGATGGGCCAGGATGAGGCATTAGTTCACCTGACCTTCCTGCTCAGACACATCAACACTGACTGTCCTTGTTGGCCTGCGAATGACCTGCTAACTTTACATGTCCTCACTGCTAGCTCCCACTACCAGTGTGTTACACCTAAAGTGGCATCATTGGGTTACAACTAGCGGTACTTGCTTTCTGTCTGAACACTGCAATGGCAAAGCTATTCTTTGAGCATCATTGCAGGGATACTTATTATTCATTTTCAGGCCAACTTCCACAGCTTACTTTTACAACAAGGGGAAGTCGTGCTGGCTTTCGGCTGCTTGGCTGACTGAGCTTCCACGGTGTGTCGAGTGAAATTGTCACTTTGATGCTGGTGCCAGAGTCTACAACACTGGCTTCCTGATTTACTCAGCGTGTTTCATGCTGTGTCTTCCAAATCAATTAATCAATTAATCATTTAAGTCATTTATCAAGTACAAATACCAAACATTTGCCTCCTTAATGCTTCGGAAAATTCAAATATTTGGTTCATCATTCATTCATTCATCATTATAAAATGAATACATTTGTTTTTCTTAGCTGCTCAAATAATTAATCGATTCATCGAAAAATAACCCTAATTTATATGGAGCCTGTTTGTTGATCAGTCAATCTGCAGTGAGTGGCGAGGGGAGCAGCTCACCTCGAGGGTCCGTGGGACCCAACCACACATAAGGTGTGCTCAGAGGTTTCTGAGTGTGTTCTGTGTGCATTGTCAGGCCTTCACAGAGGTGTCATCAGGACAAACACAGGTGTCGCTCATAACACTAATTATGGGTTTGTTACTTTTATGTACCAGGACACGGTAGTAGACTAAACTAGTGAAGATAAGTCTACTACCAGGACACGGTAGTAGACTAAACTAGTGGAGATAAGTCTACTACCAGGACACGGTAGTAGACTAAACTAGTGAAGATAAGTCTACTACCAGGACACAGTAGTAGACTAAACTAGTGGAGATAAGTCTACTACAGATTCCCTGGTAGGCTACATAAAAGTAACAGACCCATAATTAGTGTTATGAGCGACACCTGAGCGACCCATTCTTGGTCAAGTGCTGCTGGTTGAGAGCAGGCACTGTCTTGCTCCGGTCTGTCTCTCACCCCCCCGAGTCTCCCCATGTAACACCATCATCCTTCATGCCCAAACAGGAAGGCTCTTCACACCTTCTCCCCCCCAACACGTTGTGTTGTTGATAAAAGAAACATCTTGAAGGATCTTGAAGAAGGCCTGAGGGCCGCAACGTCATTCCAGAAACACATATGGAGCCAGAGTGTTTGAACACTTCCGTTCTACTTTTAAGTATTTTCCAGTGATCAGCACCTCACTACAACCCTTGGTGTGCATTACCTTTCCAGTTAGACAAAAGAAGCGTGAACATCTTTCATCTGGTTTGATAACATTCTTATCAAACCAGTCCGCTCTCACGAGGACTTTGTGCCACGGGGTCCTTTGAGACTTAAATGGGGTGACAACATGACTCTATAATCAGTATGTGTGTTGAAAGCACATTTTTGTGTGACAATAACACAAACACACAGCCATGATCCTTTACCGTTAATTCTTGTTAATTCATTCATTAATCCTGGTTTGTTTCTTACTTTTTTTTCTTTCTTTCAGTTGCTCACATGTTTTTGCAATATTTTCCATGTTATTTCCCATTCCCATTCGCATGCTTAAATACCATATGACATGACAATGTGTGTGTGTTGGCGTGGAGTAAGAGCAGAAAAGAGCACTGATGACTGCTTACTGTAGTGTGTGTGTGTGTGTGTGTGTGTGTGTGTGTGTGTGCAGGATGGTCCCAACACAATCATGACTAATTGGATTCAGTCTCAAAACACACGCGCACACAGACACACGCGCGCGCGCGCACGTATATACACACATGCACCAAGCTATACTGTGGCTTTTCCAAGAACACACACACACACACACACACACACACACACTGTAGATTATCCTATGTCAGTGAGTGGTTAAACTACTTCCACAGATTTTAATATCTTAAAAAACGG
This sequence comes from Trachyrincus murrayi, assembly GCA_900323305.1. Lineage (NCBI taxonomy): Eukaryota > Metazoa > Chordata > Actinopteri > Gadiformes > Macrouridae > Trachyrincus > Trachyrincus murrayi. Next base: position 33,944 of record OOFB01007057.1, on the reverse strand, counting down.
TCTCTCTCAATCTTTCTCTCGCCCACTCAAACATGCATGTGGATGGTAAATGGATGCACGAATGAAAAAAATACTCTAAGCGAGTCGTAGCCTAACTTCATTACAATCCAAATCTTAAATAATACGTAATTATTTTCAAAGAGAACAATTTGCGATTTTCTGTGGGGAGAAAGCGTGTTGCGCGCGCACTCTGATGTCTCTTTTCATGTCATCGTCGCGCGCTGCCCACAAGGTAGTGCTGGATTCGCAGGTGCTGCGTAACCGAGAGGAACTTGGACGGATGCAACTTTTAAAAACATTTTCCAAATGTCTGTCACATAGCTAAGTCATATTATTCAAAAGTCTATGCTACTGACGAACTCTCATGATGGCTGACGAAGGAGAAGAAAGCAACGGCGAGGAAGGACAGCTCCCCGAGTCTCCATCCCCGCCTAGGTCACCCAGTGCTCCCGGAGGATCCACTCCATCCTCTCCGGGCCCCTTGGACCTCCTTGACCTCTGCTCCTCCACCTCTCCGCTACTTTGTGACCCAGAGCTGTCTTACCTGGCATCGCAGGAAACTGTTCACATGTCTCCCACACGCGGGGAGTCCGCGCACTCAACCCCGCCAAAGTTCCACCGCCGCTCGAGGGACGCCGAGTCGTTTTCCCGCGCGCGACAGGATGCACGGCTCGCCATGGTGGACGGCGGTCGAGATGACGACCCGCTTCCCGGGTGGAGAATGGGGGACCCCGATGCTAACACTGGCCATTTTCACCACCGCGGACAGAGGTTTTGTCGAACACAGGACCCTACAGATTACGGGAACCACGACTCGATTCATCCTGGAGACGCCGATTTGAACCCAGAAACCCGACACCAAGAAACGTGAGTTTGGTCTTTTTATCGATAACTAACCCTACACTTGGTAAATGTGTATTTTTTTGTACTGTGGATTGAAACACGACGCATTGCATCACATTATTCTCAAATTGATTTCATTTGTCAATACGTTTGTAATCACGTTATATACCATCTGTGCACCATATACAACGTTGTGATACAAGTCATGATGAGTTGCACAAACAAAGACAATAATTGTTAACTTCTTTAACACTGCAGCTCTAATACCTCACTGGCCAAATTATACGCAATGCACTGACTTCACCAAGTGTCTTCAGCTAACTGAAAACGATAGGCAGCCCATATTAACTATGCCCTCAACAGCGTCACGAAAAGTAATTTATTCAGGACTACTATTTGTAGTCCTGAATAACACACACACACACACACACACACACACACACACACACACACACACACACACACACACACTTTCTACACACGTTCATCCACATAACAGAAAGAGAGAGAGAGAGAGAGAGAGAGAGAGAGAGATAATTGAAATATGCAGGCATATCAAACATGGTCACCAAAAGGTCTTTGCAAGTCCATCTGTGTGTGTAGGGGTGTGGAGATGAGAGAGAGACAGAGAAAGAGAGAACATGAGGCAGAAGGAGGGAGAGTGAGAGGGAGCGAGGGATAGATTGAGAGAAGGAAAGAAACAAAAATATAGGATTAGGGTGTAATGTGTTGGGCCTTTGAATAAACAGCACACCGGCATTGCCTGAATAACACCATCACCCCGAGAGCACTGCTGGAGGAAAAGCAACTGGTGTTTTTCAAAGCGAAGAACACCACGTGATGGAGTCACTGTGGTCTTCTAGAAGTCTTCTGATGCTGTGCTTTAGGTCATGTGATTATTAATGGGTCACAGGTGTTTCTTTTTCAGATAATGTCATTGTGTTGTAGCAGGATATGTCAGGTAGCCATGTGGTAACTGGAATTAGGATGTAAATTTAACACACAAATGTTTTTACAATGTTTATACATATGGTATGTGTAAATGTTGGTAGGTATCTCTGAACAGCAGGTTCAAAGTGATTGATAAAGTGAGAATCAAATAACAAAGTAGTTAAAAGTCAAAAGTGTAATAAATGTGTACATTGGTACAGTAGGTCAAAAGGAAAAAAAATTATTTGTAAATGTCACAATTGTTTATATGTTTTATATATGATACATTTCAGCAGCTATTATCTGTTTCCATATTCAATTCATGCAATTAATTACTTAGTTCTGTATATCTTTATACGTTAATTAGGCAGCTGTCAACATTTGCCATATATCTCCCATTATGGTGTTGACTGTCGTTACAACTTTTTCAATTATTCATACTAATATATGTAATATAGACTGTGCTGAGCAGAGAGTACAGCTCAACAATGTATTTTGTATTGGGCATTAGCATGTGTAGCAGACCTGCAGTTTGAACTGCATTGATCTGCATGAATTAATCTGCATAAATGAATTAATATGATGTGTTTTGTTTGCTAACCATACACCACCATACCATACACCACAATACAGATAGTGTAGTGTAGAGTGAGACGCATTGGAACGTGCCACAGTTTGTTAATGGCCAATACAGACACACACCATTGCACTTGACAAGTCAGTCAATGAACATAATTGGATTAAATTCTAAATTAATTGTTGGATCTCCCTTTCAAATACAAATCGTCAACAAGTGATGTTGTTGTTTTGGTTCTGACCAGAAACCATTTCAAGTGCTCTGCTTGCCTACCTTGGCTTCCTGAACATTTGAGTCAAACCTTGACTGTTGGATATTGGACACACAGGGAAGCAAGGGCACCGGATCCGGCAGGGCCGAACACACCGAGGGAAAACCAATGAGCATTAGGTGTTCCCTCGTTGTCCTTGAATTGATAACGAGTGGTCCCTGTGAGATGAGTCATGTGTGCGGCGTGCTCACGTGCGTGCGTGCGTTTATTCAACTGCATCAGGTTTCACCGCAAGCCAGTTTACCCAATTGGATTTGATTACCCGCATGTCCTCTGTCTCTGAGCAGCGGAGTGGCAGCATCCAGGAAGCCACATGCTATCAATGAAGTGGTTTGCCAATGCGTGTGTGAGATAACATAAGCTAGCTAATTACTAATTACAGGGAGAGGTTGGTGGAACACGTAAAACAAAGGGAGACAAGCAGCTGTGGATGTTCCAGCTGGGAGTGCAGGTTGTGTTACAGACAACAGACAGTGTGGCAGGCCCCCGATGTCGTGGCTTTCATCTTCTGTGCTCTTGTCTCTTTGATGTAGCCGCCGCGTTTAGCATAAAAAGCCCTGCAGGACTGCTCTCACAGACGCAGCATGGCCCCCTTTTTCGTCTCTTTGGCTGTGTTCTCCACTGTTTGTGTTGTTGTTGTTGTTGTTGTTGTTGAGTAGTCAGTGTGTCGAAGAAGGGCTAATGTGTGTGCTTCTGTCCAGGCGCGCATGCTTACATGCATTCTGTGTTGAAACAGAATGAGTCCGTGTTGTCAGGATGAAAGAGTAAATTGGGCAACTGTGTTTTCTTCATGGATGTGTTTCAATAAACAGTAGTTTATTGTGTGTGTTGTATATGTGAACATGAGAGAGAGAGGTGGAAGTATTGATGGGTTTTTCACTTTTAATGCAGTCTGCAGCCAATTACCTTTTTCTCATGGCGGTGATGAAATGTCCTACAATCCCTAGGTTCTGGAATGGGAAACTCCACGGTGCGGACAGCCGTGGCAGGCTGACTGTAAGTTCAGGGTCCCCTGTTCTCCATGGACAGGTCAGTAGCTTTAGGTCTCTCAGAGCCTTGGAGCAAGAGTCTATAAGTTGAACTGAATGGAGATAGATCAACTATGACCGAGAGAGGAGAGAGAGAGTTGACTTTGATTTCAAGAAATACAAACATGTTTGAGATAACTTCAGATAGCAGAATGATCAAATCAAATAAACATTCTTGTTTCTAAATAATTTTTTACCTCTTCTGAAATCCCATATAAAATGATACAGCAGATATATTGCTTGCCTTTGCCGCTATAGACATTGTTGTCAATTACATGATTGTCCAAAAACACATTGCTGGACATTGTTGTCCAAAAACACAAAACAGTTTTACAGAGTTTGTTTCATTGGTGTATAGAATTACTGCCGACTTTTAAACTCCTCTTTAACCTCAAACAGGGATGTGGTTGGCAAACAGTATATGGTCTTTAGTGGCGAAATAAGAAAAACAGATCTAGGTCTAGAATTCCCCCGGCAACGTAATAGTTTCTGAAAAGAAAGACAACGGTGTTGAGTGCCCTGTCAGCATCCTGCACTAAGACGACACCTGCTAGCTCTTTCTTTGTTTCCCAAGCGATTTAATCTTGGGGGGGTGGGGGGGGGGGGGGGGGGGGGGGGGGGGGGGGGGGAGAATGAGATATGCAAGATAATTTTGTCAGCTGTGTGCAATTGTAGGAGGCAGTTAGGTGCAGATTCAGCAATATGAGGGACTTTATGATTAGGGTTTTTTTTTTTACAAAAAAGAAGAGATGGCAAAGTACTCACTCATCACATTATCTAATATTATAGCCTTACTTTTTCACACTGAGAGAGAGACAGAGACAGAGAGAAGGACCAATAGGTGTTATCAGGTCCACTTGCTGCCACAGCTTAGTGACTAGTGGCTGGAGCTTGCTACTGGCAGCCCCCGATTAGCAGCTCACACATGAGGGGACCACAGTAGACAGGGAGAGGGACACAGAGAGAGAGAGGTATAGGGGAAAGTAGAGTGGATGGATAATACAGGATGATTGTTCACCTTTTAATCTGTCCACACTACTTTTCACTCTCTCGTTTTCTGGAATTTGCCAAACTCAACTTGGCCCATCACGCTGGAGTGAACTCTGCCGAATGTGAGAGATATCGGCTCCACAAATGCAGTCTTCGTCTCCCTAAAGGCTTGCAGATACCAGTGGCCCTCATCACATCACTGCACACATGTCCTCCTTCCCTTCCTCTTAAACTACTTTTTATTATCTCTAGTGTGCTGGAGGAGGGTGTAGCAGTGGTGTAACTTGGGGTTAAACTAGTTTCACCAAGAAACTCGCGCTTTATCAGATCCAGACAAAAAAATATTACACTTGATATATAAAATGTTTGCCACCATGATTTAATATTTAGCATTTTGATTGTATTGTATTGTATTGATCTAAAAATTATTTCATAATTTTCTAAAACAGTTTTAGATGTTTTCAATGAAATCCACGTATGTAAACAATGTTCAATATATAACCGAGCAATGGTGCTGATTTCTCTGACTTTATTTTTAAATAAAGAACATTCATGTAAGCCTACATAGAATCCAACCATGGTTTTCAACACTAATGAAACTTTTTCGATTCTCCTTTTAAATTGAAAAGCGTTCCATGTTGCACCCACTCATGGAACATGATTGTATTCCCATGGATCCCTCTGCCCTGCTAGATCTTTGATGTTAAGTGCACAGAAGCAGGAAATGAAATTCACCACGAGTCCGTCGGAATCTCCTTGGTCCAATCAAATGCCTGGTCGCGTTTCAAATCGCACGTTAAAAGAATTGCAACTTTTGTCACACTCTCCCCGCCACCGCTTTCTACGCGCAACTAGCGTGGATCACACTCGAGCAATCCCATCATGCTTTGAGCTACAAACACTTGCATCCAAACTAAAGTTGATGGGTGCAAAAGGCTAGGTTGTGAAATGCTTTCAGAAGGGCCATAATGTTCAATTTAAGCACCAGAGGACAATTATTCAGACATTTAAAGTGGTCTAAAAAACATACACTATTTAACTAGTATATTGTTACTTAGCAGACGCTGTCATTCAAAGCAACGTACTGTGAATTCAGATACATGTCATTGAGGAGTAGGGTTCAGGCTTATTGGGCTCTAGGGTGCCTACAGGCAGCCATAACCGACCAGTCATATTTGTAAAGCGTTTTTCCCTGGGCTGTCTGTCACTCAGGCTCCCTCATCATAGCGGACTGATTGTCCAGACCGGTCCCCCTGGTCCCCCGCTCACAGTAATATGTAGCTAAATTCTATTTCAGAACAGATCACAGGAAGAGAGCGAGAGAGAGAAATAGAGAGATGAGTGGAGAAGATGGAACGAAAAGGATTCATTACACAACTAGAAGATGGTCTAGATGAGTAGGCAGCCAGGCTAGTAGCCTCCTCTTCCAACTGCTGTGCATTCAAATGTATTCTCATTTGAATTAAGGCATATCTTTGTGCATGCATGTGACTGTATGTGTTTTACCGCATTATGGTATATACAGTGTATTTTAAATACAGACATATGTATTTGCACATAGTATGCATTGGTCCATTAATACTTTCACATGTACAATGTATGTTGATGCATAAGTATTGGATATATATATATATATATATGTGTGTGTGTGTGTGTGTGTGTGTGTGTGTGTGTGTGTGTGTGTGTGTGTGTGTGTGTGTGTGTGTGTGTGTGTGTGTGTGTGTGTGTGTGTGTGTGTGTCTGTGTGTGGCCTTGTGTGTGTGTGTCTGTATGTGTGTGCATGTGTGTGTGTGTGTGTGCTTGTGTGTGCGTGTGCAGTGGTGTATGCTAGGGCTGGGCAATATGGCCAAAATCTTCTATCCCGATATAGGTCATTTAATATCTCGATATCTATCATGATATGGAATGTTTTCTGGTAATTAAATAAATAAGTACTCTATATCGAATAACAACATGGCAAAACCCATTTTTGCATTTTTAAATACTTGACAAATGAAAAGTATTATTAATATTTTATTAAAGAGTATTTTCAAATTTTATTTTTTAACAGTCTGGTAAATTCAGAAAATTACATCACTTTACTGTAATGTGGCCTTTAAAACCAGGAAAAGATAACATACCATATGACAATATTATGATATTAAAATATCTTTTTCACTGCTCATGGATTGGATAACGTTGGTGAGATTGTTCCACTCTGTCCTGATGACGCGGTGGGGGTCTAGCTGCTGTGTTTAAGAAACATTTTAATTGCCACCTATTAAACTCTCGAGGTGCAATTAATTAAAGTAGGCCTGGTCAATCCCCTTTTAATAATCATCCGCCCAGAATACATAAAGACTTTATTCCACAATGTGTGGACTTTCTTTGAAATACCTTGCCAAACATTGATAGAGTCCTGATTCTTGGTGATTTTAATATTCATGTTTGCTATCCCTCTAAGCCTCTTGTGAGTGACTTTATGCATCTGGTTGAATCTCTTGCTCACCTTACCACTGGCCCTACTCACAAGCTAGGCCATACACTCGACCTAGTCTTATCGTCTGGTTTTTTCGATTTACAAAATGGAAATAATTGATGTTTGTCTGTCGGATCATAGTGCTGTTGTATTTGATTCATTTCTGCCCTTCTCTCCTACTGAATCTCATCTCCCTGTACGTTGCTCTCGCTACATTAACTATTCAACTGCCAATAAGTTCTCTGAGGCCCTCACAGCTGCTGCCAATACCTTATTAAACACCACCTGCTCTTCTATTATGGATTCTGTTGCCCTCCTCAAGTCTAAGTCTGAAGGTTTGCCTTGGTTTAATGACACCACCAGAGCCCTAACGAAAGAGTGCAGGAGAGCAGAGCGGACGTGGAAGTGTGATAAACATTTGATTTGAGGGATAATCTTCTCAAATATCAGGAAGCAGTTAAGACTGAGAGAGCAAAATATTTCTCTGACCTCATCTCCAACAACTCTCATAATCCAAAGGTCCTATTCAGTACCATTAACTCTGTCATCTGTCCCGCCCCCAGTACCAGCTTAGAGGTGTCCCCAACTAAATACAAGTCATGTTTAAAAATGTTTCATGAGCAAAGTTGTGGACATCAAAATGAACATTTCCCCCTCCACCCGTGGCCTAGCTGTCTCACTGGTCTGTTCATCCGACTCTGACTGCTTCCGACCATCATGCTACCCTCCCTTATAGAGATTGTTTCCTCTTTAAAAACCTGCCCTATCATATGGGAAGGCCTCAGGCAGCCAGGTGTTCTCCTTGGTTTCGGAGGTCTGTCTTCACCTGAGGATGAAGCAAAAGAAATACCACAAACTGCAGTGCACTTAAGGAAAATGCGTATTCATTTGTTGTGCTTTTCAAAGTGCTGCTCTTATCCTGTTCATCGTTCACAGTTCACACTGGAAACGGGGATAACTTGTGCGATGCCCGCAAGGAGACTCAGGCAGGGGTAGAGGTTGGCCCACTCATCAAGAATAGAGAAATAAAAACATTGATAGCACAAATGACGCAGATATTAAATTCACCATGCTGTGTGTGGTACAGCCAAGTCTTAAATCGAGGCATATTCAGCCACTTTGGATCAAATCCAGTGTCTCTGTGCTTGCTGCTTGCTGATGTCCTTTTCTGACCCGCCCTGCTTGCCCTTGTTTTATTGATCACTTGCACAGTACAACACAGGGTCATTTCTAGGCAGTGAAATTCTTGTGACATGGCAAGCCCACAATACGTAGAACATCACAGAATAAGGGCAAAAAAATATACATAATAAAAAATATACATAATAAAAAATATACATAATTAGATAAATAAACACTAGCATTATGAGTATAAAAGTATAAAGTGGAGGAGTGCAGATAGATATGTACATTTAATTAGGTAAAGTGACCAGGGCATAATTTACCAGTGATCAATATGATCAATAGGTTAGTGTTATTGGTTGAGAAGCCTGATGGCTTGTGGGAAAAAACTGTTTGTGAGTCTGGTAGTCCATCCCGAATGCTCCGGAAATGTCTACCAGACGGCAGCAGTGTGAATAATCCAAAGCCTGGGTAGCTGAAGTCTTTTGTGATTTTCCGTGCTTTCCTAAGGCATCGTGTGTGGTAGATGCCTTGCACGGAGGGTAGATGGCAACCGATGATGCGCTCTGCTGTCTTCACCACCCTCTGGAGGGCCTTACGGTCAGCACATCTCTCGGTCCTACATCTTTCTTCATTAGCTACAGCTATCCATTCCTGACCCTCTCTTGCTGCTTCAGCTGCCACAGCAGCCTGGAAATATTCAAAACAAATTAATTGGATAGCTAATCACACTGGTCGGACTGTTCAGCTTTCCCATGTGTGTTTTCTTAAGTTTCTTGGTACTCTGTTTTGCTAATATCTCTGGTCCAGACTCTTTGTGCCTCCTCAGGATGTGCCCTTTTGAGTCTTTGAAAATTTTTTCAATATTCATCTAGATTGAGGGAGCAAACATTTAGTGTCAGAGTTAAAGAATTAACATTAACGTTATCCACTTGCACGAGCAGTTGATAGCGTCTAGTCTAGCGGCTATGTACAGCGTGCTAACCTCGACAACCCAGCTGTATTCTGATGTTAACTTATAGCCATCCTTACTAGCTAGGCTCCTTACATGCTTGCTAATAACTTATTTGAAGAGTTGGGTCTCAGATATTGACAGCGTTGTGTTAAGAACATAGACTAACTTACCAGAGTTAACTTGAATGGATCAGTTTTGGACAAATTTGTGCAGAGGTGTTCATGATACTAACCATTCGTGAACTCCGGATTTATTCTATTCAGGAATTCGGCCAGCCGTCTTCTCTGCGGGGAAAACAAGAACAATCCTCCCTCCTCATGATCATGTTGTGATTCAGAGTGCACGGAGAGGAGGGGCTATACAGACAGGTCTGTTGTCAATGTGTTTGAGAGCGAGCGGGGCAAGGAGGGGCTGAGCGAATCATCATAAATTAATTTTGTTGCCATGGTTTCGCAGATTATGTCTCGTCAAAGTGATGTCATGTCCTGTCACCCTGGCAGTGATGTCCCAATTATAGGGTTGCCATGTTCCAGGACCACGGTCATGTAATTATACATGAATTGTTTGGGTTGGAATCCTTCTGTGTTGTTCTAAACAACCTTTATTTTCTGACTCTTTTGTGGAAAGTGTTTACCTTTCAATCCCTTAAAGGTCCCTGCCACCAAAATCCAAGTTTTCTACTACATTTGTACATTCTGAGGTGCAGAAAACATTAGAAACATGACGATTCCAGAAGAAGACTCAATCTCAGGTCCTGACCCATGGTCTACTTGGATAAGGTATCCATAAAAAGAGACACAAGGGTTACACGGAGAGGCTTCCTCTCTTTATGTCTGTCAAATCGTTCCATTCCATTAAACATTTATGTCATTATACATAAACTCAACTGCCTGTAACCTACTACCAAACCATAACCATTTCTACAATACAAAATGAAGAATTGATTTTGGTTTACTGATTTAAATGCAAGGGCACAGCAACCAATCGCAGCACTTAGAATGATATGTCTGGGTGCTCTGGCCAGAGGTCATGGAAGCTGGAGCGAAGCGCCTGCCAAGAGAAGCCAGAGGGCAACAGAAGCATGCATGTCCATGTTGATACAAATAGTTCACACTGGCTTGTGCGAACTAGCTACTGCTAGTTACTGCTAGTGCCTAGAAAATGCTAAACAATAAAAGGTTGCCTCATATTTTGTTAGCTATTGGTCCTTTTGCACCTGTTTTATGTGATCGCTATCGTACAGAGAGAGAGAGAGATATCCGTCATCTATTGTGCTTAGAAGAACCCAATTGCTTTCACATCGGAGACGTTCAGCTGTACATTGACCTTTGACCCGTGAGCTGCCATTGATCCCACAGGGGGACAGATAGATCACACACACTGCATGGGTCAGCGAGGAGAAGCGGCGGGGAGGTGGGAGGGGTGCACAACGTCGTGGTCGCTAAGTGACAACATGGCCACAAGTGAACCTTTTCCTCTCCCCATCTGTACCCAATCCCCTTTTCTTCCTCACATCGGCCTGGCTTCACCCATCCTTCCACTCACCATCCATCATCATCATCATCTCTCTCTCGCTCTCTGTCTCTTGCCCTGAACTAACCCAATAAATTACTGTCATCTTCAACTGGTCTCCTCTCCTGCTGCATGCTGTCTATCTCCAGGGTGGACGCCATGCATCGCCGCCACACCACACTGAGGGAGAAGGGCCGCCGCCAGGCGGTGCGAGGCCCCGCTTACATGTTCAACGAGCGCGGCTCGGCGCTCACGGCCGAGGAGGAGCACTTCCTGGACGCGGCCGAGTACGGCAACATCCCCGTGGTGCGCAGGATGCTGGACGAGTCCAAGACGCTCAACTACAACTGTGTGGACTACATGGGCCAGAACGCCCTACAGCTGGCGGTGGGCAACGAGCACCTGGAGGTGACGGAGCTGCTGCTGAAGAAGGAGGGCCTGGCGAGGATCGGCGACGGCTTGCTGCTGGCCATCTCCAAGGGCTACGTGCGCATCGTGGAGGCCATCCTGGCACACACGGCGTTTGGCGCCGGCGTTCGGCTGGCCTCCAGCCCCCTGGAGCAGGAGACGCACGACGATGACGACTTCTACGCCTACGACGAGGATGGCACGCGCTTCTCACACGACGTCACGCCCGTCATCCTGGCAGCGCACTGCCAGGAGTACGAGATCGTCCACATCCTGCTGACCCGCGGGGCGCGCATCGAGCGGCCCCACGACTACTTCTGCAAGTGCGACGTGTGCGAGGAGAAGCAGAAGATCGACTCCTTCTGCCACTCGCGCTCGCGCATGAACGCCTACAAGGGGCTCGCCAGCGCCGCCTACCTGTCGCTCAGCAGTGAGGACCCCGTGCTGACCGCCCTGGAGCTCAGCAGCGAGCTGGCCCGGCTGGCTAACATAGAGACGGAGTTCAAGGTGAGTTCAAGGTCTCTCTCGTTCTCTCTCTCTCTCTCGTTCTGTCTCCCTCCAAGGACTGTTCGTCCCCACACACACACACACACACACACACACTAAAAGGCACACATACACACTCCTCCCCAAACAAATTGCCTAGATAGAGGTGAAGCATCAGACCCATCATACTATCATCCAGAATAAATTTCCCATGGTGCACCGAGACTCAGCAGTTGGTTAGCCATCAAAGTAAACTCTGTCTAGCACCTTCCCCCCACCTCATCACAATGAGGCTGGGAAACAGTTTTTTTGTGGGAACTGGAAGTGAAAATGGAGCGAGTATTCTACTGAGACAATAAGTCGTTTTCAATATGCTGCAAACTCAAATGCAAAAAGAGCCTCAAGTTGGAATTTATTATGGAGATACAATAAGAAAATGGAAATGTCTCTCTCTCTCTCTCTCCCTCCCTCTCTCTCTCTCACACTCCCTCTCTCTCCGGCTGTGTTCTTGCATCAGCGTATTCTCTGGTAATAATGACCTCCCTGTCCTCAATGTTGTCCTCATGACAATCATGCATTTATCCACCACCTCCTTCTATCCTTCTCTTATTGTCTGTTGATGCATCAATGGTGTGTGTTAGTTACTCTCTCACACACATACACTAGGGCTGGGTGAAAAAAAATATTATTATTACGATACTTATGTATATTATTTATTATATTACACGATATCAATAAATATCACGATATGCTTATGAATTCAAAATACCATTCTAAACAGTCTAACTGAAGTATATGGACATTTAAAGTATGGTATCGGACTAAAACTAGTTTTCCTTTCTCTCTGATGTTTCATTTGATTATTTGATCATTTTAAGAGCATATCTTCTCACCATAATTCATTCATACTAGAAAACTGGATATCTTCATTTCATGACGATACAATATTGAATTATTGCCCAGCCCTAGCATACACATACACACACAGGCAAGCACACATACACGGACAAGCATGCACACTAGTACACACGCACGCACACACATCACTTTCCCTCTATCTTTCTCTCCTCTCCCTCTCTCTGTCTCTCTATATCTCTCTCCCTCCCTCTCTTCATCTGTATGTCGATCCATCGCGTCGTGTTTTCTGACTGGCTGCAGACAAACTAATGAGAGGAGAGAAAGATGGAGGGGGAAGTGATGATCCCCTCAGGGACCAAATGTTTTGCTGGAACTTTCTCATTATCACCTCCATCACTCGCCCGCTTGTGGAGTTCAAACCAAACAACCTTTTTATAACTAGATTTTAAGCTCATTGGTGCGTTGGGACACTGTATATAGTATTCCATGTTCTCTCTATAAACAAAGACAAAGACACTTCTATCAATACACTTTGAACTCCCCGTAGTTAAGCCAGTGGGTATCCAGTCCCTGTATTCCACTGGTTTACAACTCTGCGTATTACTTGTTGAACCTTATTTATTTAAATAATCGCACTGTAGAGCATGTTTTGTTTGTACGCCTGTTGCACTTTAATTAATGATTTCCTTTGGCCGCTCCGTCCCTGGACGGTGAACGTGCCCTTCATCACTCAAATTGCGTTGTGAAATGTAACACTGACACATTGTGCTAGCACACGCACACACACACACACACACACACACACACACACACACACACACACACGCACACACACACACACACACACACACACACACACACACACACACATCCACACACACACACACACACACACACACACACACACACACACACACACACACACACACACACACACACACACACACACACACACACACACACACACACACACACGCACACATACACACACACACACACACACACACACACACACACACACATCCACACTGGTCACACACACAGAGCCTCTGGTAAACACTTTCAGACAAACCTGTGAACACGTTTGACCTGAGGAGAAAAACATGAGAAAGTTTAAAGAAAGATACAACATGTGGCTTAACTTTACTTATTGTCATGAATGATAATAGCATAGTTCACTAATGTATAAATAATTAGACGTGCTGAATGTCTTGCAGCTCTTCTCAGAATATGTGTGTGTGTGTGTGTGTGTGTGTTGGTGGCTGGTTTAAGCAGCCTTGAGTCAGACTGATTAGACTCTGGGGCTGCTGGGTGAGGCTGCACACCTGTGGGGCATTGGCCAATCAAGACCCACAGGTTAAACCAGGCGCCACCACACACACTCAGGAGGAGCGCTAGCATGTCAGCACGTACCACCTGCTCTGCCTGCTAAACTACTACAACTCTGCAATAAACCGGTTTACTCTTAACTACCTGTGTCCTGGCGTTGGGAGGAGCCCTGAAACGCCACTTTAGTGGCATGTGGCAGGGTCGACTGCTACAATGTATTTGATTTAATTCCTAGAGTCTCTATCTACCCCCAACAAAGCATTTTTGCTTGCAATTGTAGTGACCACAATGTTTTCCTGGTTCCAGTCATAGATATAAAAAAACTGCCAGCAAAACAACCGCAAAACAACTGTAAGCCCCAAAGCGACCAATGATTACGATAGAAAAATAGTATATAGTCTGTAAAAGCTGTCTAAAAATATTAAACAACGAGAGACACTTCCATCTCTGAAAACCCAGCCACCCGCACCTTACGTGACTGTGAAGTGATGCACGGAAATCCACACGCACGTTACGCATACTTTCAGAGCGTGTAACGTGCGTGTGGATTCCAGTCATGTCAAGTAGGTGCAGACGTCATTCACCCCCCCATACATGCTTGCACACATTGCTCAGTTCTTATCCTTTTGTACAGTGTCCTTGGGTACCTTGAAACGCACTTTAAAATTCCATGTATTATTATTATTATTATTTATTATTATGCATGTGTGTTTCGAGTGTGTCTTCGAAAACAGATGTAATTGATTAAGAAATCCTCATCTCATGCTCCTGTGCCCTAAAGGTGTCGCATGCAGGAGAGACTTGAGATTATAATTAACGACTTGTGGGCATCCACCTCCGCGTGGCTGTACCAAATGGTCATTATTTCTCCCCATTTCCCCAGATGGCTCAGAAATACACTTCAAACATTGGCTGTAGCCGAGGGAATCCATTATTCTATTGGCTTTCGGCTTTCTTATGACCGACCCCCATGAATGCCAGTCATGAATATCCATCTGACTGCCTCATGTTTACCTCATCAATTCATCAGGAAATCTTCCAATCAGCCAACAGCACAAACATTCATCAATGTTTGTGCTGTTGGCTGATTGGGCTGAGTGGAACGCCCACGGGATCCTGGCTTGCATTTCTGACTTCAGCAAAGTTCATTATGACATTCTGTATTCATGACCCGCTGGAGTCATAACAACAGGGCGGTTCTCACGCCAAAAGGTGTGGAATACGTTGAAGGAATGCAAAAGACAACCTCAGGTGTGTAGAAAAAAGTAAAAAAAGTAACTTGGCTGGGTATTGACTTTGTATCCCAAATGGGAAACGACGGCTGGCTATTATTATTGTATGTTCCTGGAGGCCCTCTAAGCCTCCTATGTGGCTAATGAACTCATCCATTTCATAGTAAGTGAGAGGGAATAATAAACGGGGAAAACGTACTTGTAAACGAGCAAGCGGCACCTTGGAGAGGAGTGGATTTGGCGCGCCGTCATGGACTTTGTAACCGTGGTGTTTCTTTGACACAGATTGGCTTTGAATGCACCATGAAGCCACGCGCTCCTCGTAGACTACTGCTCAACATGCTGAGGAGAACCCAAGGAGGAGGTTGATGCCGATAAGGCAGGAGGGGGGCAATAGGAGGATGTGTGGAATATGTAGGATTTAATAGAGAGAAAAAAAGTGATAAGACGAATGATTGCGTGATATGAGAGGGAGGGAGGGAGGGTTGTACTTTCGATTAAATTTGACACCATCTTGTCCATCGTGTCTTCAAAATGACACACACAATCTATTTCACATCTTACATTCTTTAAGTAGAAAATCAAAGCCTATCCACCAACAAGAGACTAGGACATCTTTAGACTATTGAACTACATGTCACTAATTCCCCAAACTATTAGTTATTTTTATGGTTTTTTTCTTTCTCATGCCATGTCACTAACTAACTCTCCTGTTATTTCAGATCCGGCCACTCCCCCTTGCTATGCATCTCGTTCCCTTGACCTGGTTTTCCCCGCCCATCTCCTCACCTGCAGCTCTTTCCCTCATTAGTCCCTCAGTATAAATACCACTTCCCTTTGTTCTCTGCCAGATTGTCTTGTGTGCTACGGCAAACTTTCCCTCATTCTACATTCCTGGTTTTTCCTGACCTGCCTGTTTTGACCCTGCTTGCCTGTTTTCTGGACAACGCTCCCTGCCTATCTGTCTCCTTGTCGTGCTTTAGGGTTCAAACCTGCCAGTGCTAGTGAACTTTACAACATGGCTAAATACTCGTCATTCTTTTACGATGTTCGACAGTGCGGTGCCACTTTAATCGTTTTGCTGTGCCTTCATCGTTTCTGTGTTATCCCCCCTAATAATCCTTCTCTCCTGCCTCCCCCCCCCACCACCACTCACCCTCTTCGCCTTCCTAGAACGACTACAGGAAGCTGTCCATGCAGTGTAAGGACTTCGTGGTGGGCGTGCTGGACCTGTGTCGTAACACAGAGGAGGTGGAGGCCATACTGAACGGCGACGTGGACCAGTGCCCGCCCAACGCCTACAACCGGCCCTGCCTCAGCCGCGTCACGCTGGCCATCAAGTACGAGGTCAAGAAGGTAACTGTAGCCAGGCTCCATGCCGCTACCGGGTTCGGCCAGGGGTTTGAGCTTAAACCAGAACTCTGACTCAAGCGAGCGCTTCCCTGGACTGTCGTGATTTTCGGTTTCAGAACAGCTGATTTCAATCTTGAGGAACAAATTCACTTAATCTCGGATAGGTTGAACCTGAAAAATGCGCGTTCATTATCTATTATCAATCGCACCCTGAAAATGTGATCGACACTTAAGTGTGTAACTAAGAGAGTGGGCTCTTATAAATTGCCCAAATATTGACACTTCACGTTAAGTTTTGATTGTTGTTGAAATATGAATATATAATAGTTTTGGATATGACCATATCAAGCTACTTGTTGCCATTATCTGAACCAATGAGACGATAGAAAGATGTTGGAATTGCAGCCGTAGGCGGAGTTATCTCGGAGCTAACCTGCTGTGTACCAGGTTTGCTCCAGGTTAGGCTCACAGCATGAGTTGCCATGGTAACTGTACTGAAATTAGTCTAAGCTTGGTATCTGAAACCGAAAATTCTGCCATTCCCTGAATTCTGACTTGGAAATCCAGCTTCTTGAAATAGGGCCCAGGAAGATGATGCAGATGTCTGTTGCATAGTCCAATGGAGCAGAGATCTTATTAATGTTCATGTGGGATTTCCACCCTGCACATAATTATTCATTGTACTTATGTTAATTAGGTTGTGCAAATATAAGGTACTATGACATCCAGGCCTTTAAAGTAATTCTGTCACAATTGGGAAATGTGGCTATTGTGTATGGACATTAACATAATGGAAACCTACACAAAAATAATCAATAGCAACAATTGATCAATTCGGTGCTTTGTTTGACATAACTGGCTGACCGTCAATGCCTAATAATGTTAAATAGAAAGTAATCAATACTGGATTCCTTTACCAATAAAATCCACGGGTTAAGGTGTGGTTTGCTACGGGCAATATCCTTTGTGTGTGTGTGTGTGTGTGTGTGTGTGTGTGTGTGTGTGTGTGTGTGTGTGTGTGTGTGTGTGTGTGTCAAAT